>JAAGAY010136099.1:0-35792 GCA_011801015.1 Ardeotis arabs
GCACTCCCAAGTCCTTCTCCTCAGGGCTGCTCTCAATCCATTCTCTGCTCAGCCTGTGTTTGTGCTTGGGATTTCCCCTATCCAGGTGCAGGACCTTGCACTTGGCCTGGTTGAATTTAATGAGGTTTGCAAGTTTCATTTTAATAACTGTTTTGCAGGTTAATTTCTTACTTACAGACAGAATGAGTAACACCATTTAGAAATGCACAATTTCTGCAGACCTAAACAGGACAACATGGCAATTACTAGGACAAGTTAGCATCTAGTAAGTTCCTTACTGAGTTCTAAAAACAAATAAAAACCAACAAATCTGAAAACAAACCAACCAGGCGGAAAAGCTTGTCCCTTTCTGGAATTAAAAGGCAGAAAGCAAAGAGAACCCTGCAGTGAAAAATTTTACCTCACTATTTTTTCAATAGCATTTGATACAAATATAATATTTGTGTATGCATTAATACATTTTAATAAGGATTTATTAATATTCTGGGAAATAATTGGACACATCAAGACAAACATTTTTAACTGATTTGTAAATCTACCCATTTGTCTCACAAGATTTCAGAGTACATCTGGCGTTGTTCCAACATTAATTGCCATCTACAAACTATAAGGCAATCTTATTTATTTATTTAACGGAAAATCAGTCATTTGCACACACTACGCAGAGAAAATGCATGTGAGGCAGCTTAGCATAATGAGACCCAGACATCTGATGGTTTTATACCCGTATCTGTGAACATCTAAAATATGTTTCTAGATATAGCTGAAATCGCTAATACGCTGTAGTTGCTATTCACATTAATGCAAAGGTAAGCTAAATCATCATGTCCTTATTTAATGATTTTTAATGTTACACTTTTGTCCTTGATTTGTAAAATATGCTTTCATTTTCCAGCAGTAAAATACATTTTGTTTGCATTTAAATTACTCATTAAAGCATTTTTCTTATTTCTATATTCCCAAAAAATATTTTTCCTTGCTCAGAGCAAACAAGTTATACAAAAGTATTTATCACTAACAATAAAAAGTAGAGTAATAACCTTTCCATTAATATAACAAATAATTTATATTTTTAGGTTGACCAAAAAATATAAATTACTGGAAAGAAATTTCCAGTAACATTGTAAGAAACTCTCCAAATCAAAACCATTGTAATAAAACATTAAATGGAACTCTACCAGCTGTCTGGTTACAAGTAGGGGCTATGAATTTTAACTCTATTTCACGGCCCAGGAGCCCACAAAGGACTTCCACATCTCATCATCATGCGTTCTAAATTCCAGCCACTGAATTTCAAAAACACAACCTAAACTGCAAGTGAATGAAACTCAGAAAGCAAGTATAATAAATACATCAGATCTTTATGAGAACAGGAAAGGTAATTCAAAAGGTACTAGGCCAAATACTGGCTTTGTTAATCACACATATAATCCCCCCCCGCCCCGGGTTAAAAGAAACAGGATGAAAGAAAAGCACAGAGATTTGCCAAACCTAGCCATAACACTTTCTACTCCCAGCCTGGGATTCAAAGTATCATGGTGCATCAGTAGAATCAGTCTGGCTGTAAGTAAACTCTCTATATAGTCTACATGACAAAATAGGTTAAAACACTATAGAATCATAGAATAGGATTAAAGGACCTTTAAAGGCCATGTAGTCCAAGCCCCCTGCAAGGAGCAGGGACATCTCCAACTAAAATAGGTTGCTCAGAGCCTCATCCAATCTGGCCTTGAACGTTTCCAGGGATGGGGCATCTACCACCTCTCTGGGCAACCTCTGCCAGTGTTCCACCACTCTCATTGTAAAAAAAAAAAGTTCCTAATACTTAATCTAAATCTACCTCCCTCTGTTTTCAAAGAATTACCCCTTGTCCCGTCACAACAGGCCCTACTGAAGAGTTTCTCCCCATCTTTCCTGTAGGCCCCCTTTATGTATTGGAAGACCACTATAAGGTCTCCCCAGAGCCTCCTCTTCTCCAGGCTGAACAGCCCCAACTCTCTCAGTCTGTCCTCATAGGAAAGGTGCTCCAGCCCTCTGATCATTTTCATGGCCCCCCTCTGGTGTCCCTCCAACAGGTCCACATCCTTCTTATGTTAGGGGCTCCAGAGCTGGATGCAGTACTGCAGGGGTACTCAAGAGAGCAGAGTAGAGGGGCTGAATTAACTCCCTTGACTGGCTGGCCACAGTACTCTTGATGCAGCCCAGGATGCAGTTGGTTTTCTGGGGCTGCAAGTGCACATTGCCAGCTCATGTTGAGCTTCTCATCCACCATCACTCCCAAGTTCTTCTCCTCAGGGCAGCTCTCAACTCGTGCTGTGCCCAGCCTGTATTTTTGCTTGGGATTGCCCCGACCCACATGCAGGACCTGGACACTTGGCCTTGTTGGATAAGAGTTATTATGGATAAAAGTTTCTACACAGTGTTTCCTTTCACAGATGTGATTACAAAATAATTAGTACTAACATTTCTTAGACTAACAATATTTAGATGATGTTAAAATAAACACAGACATACCTAATGCTGCTGTTGAATTTATTTGTCAACATCATTTTCCTGGTAAATAAGATTAATTAGTTCACAGCACTTACACAGGCCTGTGAGACAGTTCTAGAAACAACTCATAGTAACAGCTAATCCTAGCATCTACATCTCCTGAAAACCAGTCATGAACCATATCAGAGCGTTCCAATAGCTCAGGCTTCTTCATCAATGATTTATCAGATAATTAGTCATTTTACCAAGAACAGAGGTACAACCAGAAGCCTTTCACAAGCCTCACAATCACTCTCATCATCACAGGTACCCCCAACAAGCTCACACCTAATTTTCTGGGGCCTGTCCTTCCCCAGCACACCTCCCCACTAGCCTGCCATGCCAGGCAGGGCAGCCACAGCCCCTCTCCTTCCTCTGCGACCCTCCTCTCTGTCATCCAGCAACCACTGCTTCCCACCCTGCCTGTGGGGAAAGCACCCAGCTAGGGACTCATGTCATGTAACAAACTGATTAACTATTTATATTTGACTCAGCAATTTTGACTGGGAGAATAAATAGAAAAAATATAATTAAAATTAATAACATAAAATATAATTAAAATTACGAACATAAAATATAATAAAATTAATACTATAATAAACATAATAAAATTAATACTATGATAAATATAATAACAATAAAGCAGTGTTATTATGGTACCTGTGACTTGGTTGGGGAGAAAGGAGTAGGGGTATTATGAGGTTTAATTTTGTTCTAGTCAGGTGATTTTCTAAAATGCTAAAGGAGGATCTCAAGAACATCTGTTTCAGAAACAGCTATCTAGTAACTTTGCTGTTAGCCTTGGATTACATGTTGCTTTCACTCACTTTTAATCTAGTGTGCAACCTTCAAGTGGTGCCAAAATCAGATCAATTAACTAATCTTTTGTAGGCTTTTAAATGTTGTGGTTTTGTATATTGGGATATGTGTGCCTCTACATAATCTCCTGGGATCAGTATATGCTTTTGAAACAGGTAAGTTTAATATTGCAATAAATAGTGTACCTTATGCTATTTCTTTTTAAATTCCTGCTTAGAACTTAGGAAATATTGTACAAAATAATAGGATATTTAACAAGCATCATTTGGTTGTGCTCAATTTCTTTTTTGTTTGCTGTTGGTGACTACTTGAAGTCCTGAGTTTTATTAGTATAAATGCTTCGGAAAGTGAATTTTCAGCTTACACAGGCAACAGCTTGCCAAAACAAAGCTTAAATTTACAAATGTAAACATTTATCATGGAAGCATTTCTGTATATACAATTAGCTTAAAAATAACAATGTACATTGTTTGACTGATAAAAATGAGGCAAGAAACCTACATTTTCAAAAGGCCATAGGCAACCTATGTAGCTTCAAAATTATGTTTGTACAGTAAATGCAAATATTACATACAGAAATAAATCTGTTTCTGCATTTGTGACAATTCAGAGAAAATCTACATTTCAAATAAATTATTCATGGTGTGTGGTTCTCTCAAACTCTGATGTTAACTTAACCTTGAGTTGCTTTTATTGTGATCTAGAGAAATTATTCCTATGCCCTCTACAAACACATTAGGGCTTGGAAATGTCAGTACTCCTGCTTCATCTCTGAACTCTTCTCTGACATTTCCATTTAAAGAGAAACTGCAGCAGATATTCAGGAGCACATTTACACTCATTTTGTATTAAATCAAAATAGCACAATTTCCACATTAGTATGAAAACCACACTCTTTGTGCTAGTTTTATTTTCTCTTTTTGAAGCTGGTAAAAATTGAAATTTAGAAAGTAGTCTTATGCACTGTGCCTTGTATATAGGTAAACTGTATTATTATACTGATTCATTAAAGTGTCTATATTTTATCTTCTCTTCACTTTGACCCTCCACCCACATTTTAATTCTCAGACAAGCACTGAATGCGTTGCATAATACATCATGTAGGCAAGAGGTCTTCCATTTTAAACAGCTTAATGCAGCTGTTGGTTTTACTTTATAAACCAGAGCAAATATGCAGGCAATTGCTATATTAAGCCTTTATTTTATAGTCAGCTATTATTAACTTTTGTTTATTTACTTTCCTGTTATTAGTATGATACCTGTATTTCTCAATGGGATTTCAACAGTCAGCTATCATTTTTTTTACAATATGATATTTAAAATAACTTTGTTTAGAATTGCACATATCAGTAAAGCATTTTGTGGTCAGGTCTATAATTTATGTCTGAGCTGCATCTTGAACGAATACTTGAGTTGTATCCAGGTTCCTGATGTAACTTTTTACTGATTTCAATCCCCAAAATTTTGATATTATAGCCCACTTAAAACTTATGATGGAATGGTGATTCCAAAATTTCTGTTTTGGAATTCTGTCTTTCCCTTTTGGTTACCTGAGTGAATGATGTGTCTTTGAAGATCTGATGAATTTTCAGATATTAGTTGCTAGGTGAGTGCCAGGATGAATCTCATACCTTCATAAATGATTTCTATGTGATATGCGAATATTTTAGTATCCATTTACATGCAGATAACATTGTTCACTACAGAGATCCTTCATTGTGTTAGGTAACACTTCATCTATCTTTTAAAGATGATTTTGTTAGTTTAGAAACAACTATCATTCACATATCAAAAAAATATCTAAGGACAGAATGCACAGTTTAGGATAGTAGAATTTCCCTATTGTACTTGAAGGATTCATGCTGTTCTGATGTCTGAGTACTAATATATATATATATGAGAAAGAAGCTGATTTTTTAATATTTTCCCTTAAATTTTCCTCTCCTAGTCATCTTCTGTTATTTTGTAGAATTTTGTCTTTTATCTAATCAGTGAAATTTCTAGAGACAACTTTTACCTGAAGGAAGGCCTTCTTGTTTCACTTGAATCACAATCAAGTTGAAGTTCTGGGTTTTGCCATTTACCAGCAAATTATGTGGTTAGTACTGGTTGTTTAGATTAGATATTAGGAAAAAATTTTTTACGCTATGGGTGTAAAAACACTGGAACAGGTTGCCCAGAGAGGTGGTAGATGCCCCATCCCTGGAAACATTCAAGGCCAGGTTGGACGCGGCTCTGAGCAACCTGATCTGGTTGGAGATGTCCCTGCTCCTTGCAGGTGGGTTGGACCGGATGGCCTTTAAAGGTCCCTTCCAACCCAAACTATTCTGTGATTCTTTGATTCTTCATATATCTTGAACTCAATTATAATGAGAAGACTTACATACAGAAAACTTAATTTGCTAATTAATCCCTGTTAACTTTATGCCAATCTTGAACTACTTTTTATTATTGTTTTCCTGATAATGCTTTACATCACTTTAAGACTAGGCACAGTATCAGTGTCTTCACCATGCAGTTGTTATTTTTGATACCACAGATGGTATGCAATGCAGTTGACTGATCTTAAGTTAGAAGGAGAATCTATCAGAAAAAAAATCTCTTCCTTTTGATGTATTTCATTAGCTTTCAAAAATATTTAAGAGAGAGGGAAAGGGAAAGAAGAAAGGCTTTTCAATCTTTCACAGTTTCAAGCTGCCCACAGGTTGGTAGTTCTGCAACTGCAGATTTATAATTCTGTGGTGATAAACCTTTAAAATGAAGAATTCAGGGTGTTTTTTAAATGCAATTTTGGAAGAAAATGTAGGTTTTTCTCAATGTTTGTGGCTTATTGATTAGGTCTGTAATGTGGCAAAGCCAGGTTGAGTTCCTTGCTCAGCCGAAATGAGGGCAGTAATCCATTGCAGTCACTCACTGAACTGCCGTGGGAATTTTAGTTGGGCATTATCACCTCACAGGATGCTGGCACAGGCATTGTAAATTTTGTTTTCTGCAAAAAGTGTTTCCAATAACAGAACGGATAACACCTCTGAAATATTTAGCATCAGCTGAATAACTTTTTTGGGGGGGGGTTATATACCTTTCCTTTTTTGATGTGTAACTAATAATTTTGTGTAGTAAAAATAGTTTAACCACCATGCAGCTAAGATGGTTCAACCTCAAGAAAATTTCATGTGGACAGATTCTGCTCTTGTCTCCTTCAATAATTTGCACAGATGTTACTGAGAACAAAATTTTCCTATCATCTATTGGAAGTTTCGTAACAGTAATGTCATTGATACAAAGGAAAATTTAGAAATGTGTCAACTTTTTATCAAACAGAAATTGGGTGGCTATTATGATATTAGTAATTAACATAAAAATGAGTTACAATACAGGATGTGAGTTATGAGTCTTAATTTATTTCGACTCAGCCTATAGTTGGGACAGACTTTGAAATTTCCTGTATTATTTTATTGCTACTGTTTAAGCACAAGGTGAGTTACAGCTGAACCTTACCAGAAAATTACTCATCTAATCTGGGATGCTTTGTAAGTTCCAGTCACTCATGCTGAGGAATGATGAATAAAGGATGAAACAGGCATACAGAGTTGGTGGGATTTTAAGGAGAAAGAAGACTTTGTCCTATTATAAAAAAAAAAATTAAAGAGAAGTTCTTTTGTCTTGGCAAAAGATATAGTCATTCTTTAGGGGTACCAGAGAATGGAAGAAAACTTAAAGAACTATCTTGGCCCAGAAGGTGATGGATGTGAACTGGCTAGAAATTAGGAGAGTTCTGCACATCAGAACAATGAGGTTCACTGCAAGGCAGTGGGGTTGGGAAGAAGAAATATTTGTTTTTAAGATAGGACTTACTAAAATTGTTGTTGCTCATGTGTGGCTATGATATAACAAAATATTATTTAACTGTAATACAATATCACAATTTGAAAGCAGCATTTGTAATGAGTGTTAACATGATATTAATCAGTAGAATACTTGAAGCAGACCAGGGTACGTTCTAGCTACTTTCCTCTGAATGAATTGCTGATTCATTTTGTATGGCTTAACATTACTTGACCCTCTTGTACTCCTGTTAATATAGTGCTTGCACTTAAAGCATAGGAAAATGTTAGAAAAGCTAGCCTGAACGTATTACAACAAAGTAATTAAAAGTAACACCAGATGAGCTGAAATCTATCCTGTTCATTGACCGTAATGTCATAGGTTGTTCAGCGATGAGAGTAACTGCAGCAGAAATAGTGCTTTTCCTGTATCTTGGGGAAAAGGGCAGCATGACTCGGATAGATATGACTAAAATGGCTCAGGGTTATGCTGCTATACTAGATCCTCCTGCTTCTGATAAGACAGTCCGTTTATGGAAACTGCTGGTTCCCTTTTGACTTTGATGGTATTAAGTTGACGACACTTCTAATTTAGCCATCTAAGGATTAGTTTTATGTTGTTCTGAGAACAGCAGTCATGTAAAGCTGCTCTGCTTTGTTTAATTGGTTATTATGAGATTCCTTATTGAAAAAACTTGAGACATTTTTTTTTTCTAAAGAAAAGCCATCTATTTCAAGGAAAATATCTTCCCATACTGTTAAGAGTAGAACAGCAGAAAGGTCACTCAGAACAGCAAGTCCAGGTGGCCCTGTCTCTCTGACTGTTAAATCTTGGGTGAAATATATGCTGTCAGGCACTGAGATTAATAGTTCTATTTGCTGTTCAGTATTTTAGAAACTCCTATTATTAATGTAATTTGGGAAGAATTTAAACATCTCAAGGCTTTTTTAAATCTTATCTGTATGTGTGATGGTAAGGTTCTTTTTACCATCTTACAAAAGGCAAAATATCATGGCAAATTTATCTCAGTAGAACTGCGCTCACAAATATCTGATTGACGTATTTCTCATTCAATAATTATTCCTTTTAGCTCTATTTGCTCTCACTTTACTAGCTTTAATTAAAAAAAAAAATTAACTTGAGACAAGAGATGCATAAAGACTTGTTTTGGAGTTTGTAATATTCCCATTATTCTTAGTGAGTCATATTATTTTCCTCATTAAGCAGATATATGATTTTGAGTCACTAGTAGTTTTAAAGCAGTGTACATCTTACCTTTGGGTGCTCTGATACACATTGTACAATGGTAATGTATCAGCAAAGTTTCTCATGTCTCCTTTTAATGGGACAACGTCAGTCTCTTTATACAGTTTTTACCTCAAGCAGTAGACATGTATGTTGAATTTTAAATGATTAAATCCATTTGTTATGCTGATACAACAGTCAATTGTTGTATTACACACCAAAATACTGTACTTTAGTCTTCTGGTCAGTATGAAGGCAAGACAATCTTTTAGTCTTCATTCTAGTGAATTCCTTCAAATTTGTAATAAGTGCACTATTATATGGTAGACTATAAGATTAAAATCTCATTAACAGTTAAAATTCCGTATGTCTTGATATTTTTCTGTAATCTTGTACACCAAAAAAGCAGATAACAAGTGTAGTTTGGATTTTGTTTACATGCAAAGTAAATATATTATATTCCTCTGTCATGGTAAGTTTTACATGAATACACAACACACAACATTATTCATGTATTTCAGTTACGGTCCCCAGTATGGTAGGCAAAATGGGATACGCAGGCTGCAAGAAAATACAGTCCTTGTAAGCTACTCAGATGAGTTTTTTCCCCATGTCTTTTTTTTTTTTTTTTGTTTTCTTGCCTAAGAAACTAAACTGATGAGAGTAAAGATGACTTAACAAAGGGTGCAGAATAGGAGTTGCTTGGTCTCTGACCTTTGTGTGGTATTTTGGGAATATATTGTCTGGGATAATCTATCAAAAAAAACTTTTTCAGGATATCTGTTGTGACTCTGGTCTTACAGAATGAACACAAATATGCTTAAAATGTTAATATAATAAATCCAGCTTTGAGTGTTTGAGTCTATACTCTGAAATGTCCCAAGAGTATTTAACTCTTGCCCTGGCCAGGGAAAAGGAGCATTTAATGCCTACCAAAAAAATACCCCAGATCTTCTGCAACTTGCAGATTCAGTCTCTTTTATATAATTACTAAGCTTCACAACTGTGACTCAAAATTTACACAGCACCATTGGTAGTAGCAAAGCTGTTGGAAGGAGAGACCAATATCCTGTTGACAAACACTATTCAGTGAAGAACTGTTCCTAAAACTTGTGTGACTTAGTCTTTGAGAAGTTATATTCATAATGCCAGTTGCAAATTTATAGTGAGTATTACAGTGGTATTCACTAGTGTATCCTATTTTTTTTCAGTTTGGATATTGGCCTTTGAGTAAGATAGAAACTAGGACTGAAATAATAGAAGAATAGACTTAATTTCGGGTTTGGTTCTGGTTTTGGATTACTTGCTTGCATTATGACTGTGCAAGAGTTAGTCCCAGTTTAGATGTGTAAATGGTGGATTGCTGTGATGTGACTTGTTCAGTTTGAAGATAATCTAACATGGACGCATAGGAACATTGCCATACAAATGCCTGTTTCTCTCTACTTGCTGCAAGACTCACCTAGGTAGCTAATTCATATATAGATATCTGCAGAGAAATCTATGGATGCAGACAGAGGACTTTTTGTGGGCGAGGTATGCGGACTGCAGAAACCTGAGTCACAACAAGGGCCTCTGTTTTTATGCAAGTATGATTTCAGGTGGCTCTATGTTGTGCTATTTGTGTGCAGATATACAGGTAATGGTAAGACCCTCTTGTAGATAGTGCTGCTGATAGAATTTAGACTACAGTATT
The DNA here is from genome assembly GCA_011801015.1 of Ardeotis arabs. Taxonomy (NCBI): domain Eukaryota; kingdom Metazoa; phylum Chordata; class Aves; order Otidiformes; family Otididae; genus Ardeotis; species Ardeotis arabs. The sequence continues at coordinate 10,118 of JAAGAY010136099.1, forward strand.
GGGCTTTGAAGAGTAACATGTTTTTTAAATAGGACTTGCTGAAAAATTATTTAAATATTAAATGCACCAATTTTCACATTTAAAAAAAATGTGTGTAATACTACCTATGTGCTCGAACAACACTGACCAACAGTACTCAGATACCCATCTCCATTTGCTATATGGACCATACAAAGCAGTTGTGCTGCTCTTCATACTTTTTTTTTTTTTTTTTAACTAAGGGTTCTACATGTTGATATTTCACTGAGTGTCCTGGGTTTTTTTTGGGGGGGGGCATTGGCCAGGCTACAGTGGCAGCTTCTGCAAGAAGCTGTTAGAAGTTTCCCCTTTGTCTGGGACTTGGCTGTGTCTAGGACGGACCCTCTGTTGGCCCAGGCCAAGCCAATTGGTGACAGTGGTAATGCCTATGTGATAACAGATTTAAGAAGGAGAAGGTAATTTAAAAAAAAAAGTAAAGAAGCAGGGGCAGAAATGGAGAGATGTGAGCCTTGTGGGCGTTGCAGCCCTCACCCTCTGGCCTCCCGCTGGGCGGCTGTCTGGGCCCGACTCGGCCCAGCCGAGCTGCAAGACGTGGAGAGGAGACGGGATGTGAAGAGAACCTGAGAGGCGTCTGCCTGAGCTGATTGTAAAGAATTTCTTGTGAGAGGAATGGTTGCAGATGCCAAGGTCAGTGAAGAAGGAGGGGGAGGAGTAATGCTACTCCTGGCAGCCCGTGGTGCAGCCCATGGTGAAGCAGGCTGTCCCCCCGCAGCCCATGGAGGCCCACGGAGGAGCAGAGATCCACCTGCAGCCTGGGGAGGACCGCACGTTGCGGCAGGTGGATGCCTGAAGGAGGCTGTGGCCCGTGGAGGGCCCGCACTGGGACAGCCGTTCTGGAGGGACTGCACCTTGTGGAAAAACAACCCACGCTGGAGCAGTTTGTGAAGGACTGCAGCCATGGGAGAGACCCCACGCTGGAGCTGGGGAGGAATGTGAGGAGTTCTTGCCCCAAGGAGGAAGGAGCAGCATAAAGTGACAAGCGATGAACTGACTGTAAACCTCATTCCCTCTTCCCCCCTGTGCCACTCATGGGTGGGAAGGAGGTGGAGATAATTTGAAATGAAGTTAAGCCTGGGAAGAGGAAGGGGTGGAGGGAAAGTTGGTTTTGTTCTTTCTCATTATCCTGCTTTTGGTTTTATTAATAATAAATTGAAACAGTTTTCCCCAAGCTGAGTCTGTTTTGGCCATAATGGTGACTCAAATGATGTCTCCGTCCTTATCTCAAACCTTGATCGTTTTGTTATATTATCTTTTCCCCCATTCTCTTTGAGGGTCGGGAGAGTGACTGGAAAACTACATAGCTTGATCCTGAGTGGGGCAAAACTACAATATTGGGAAACTAAAAAACTGTATGCAATGGCAGTAAAAATGCTTTAAAAAAAAACCCCAGATAACAAAGCAGTTTCATGAGCCATGAGAATATAGAATAGTTTAAAAGGTCGCAGGTCAGGCACTGGCTTGCATTTTGAGCCATGGCCATTCAGCTTATTTTAGGGTTTTGGGGATTTTTTTGCCTAATACCTTGTGTCTGTTATTTCAAGTAATCTTCTTGGACTGCTAGAGGAAATAGACTGATTCCTGACTTCAGCATAACCTTTTGAAACCCATAATCTTCCCCAATTACTCCTACCATGTCAGGTTATGAAGTGGAGCTTTGTCTTGCTTTTGTATTGTGGGAAAAACCAAAACAACAACAAAAAATTATCCTCTGTTGTTTTTCAGAAGCATTGTTACCTTTTTTTTAGCCTCCATAAAATGTAGAGGTGCACATAGTTTACCAGCAGCCTCTTGTGAGAACTCTAGAATTAGGGCATTGTCACAGCAGTTGGATTTTATGTGTTTTGATGAAATTTGCTGAAATATAGGCAAATATTTAAGAAGTGAGCTCTTACTCAGTTGACTGGAATGCATGGATTTCTGCATTTGTCTGGAAAAAGCTTTGTTCCCTGAAGCATCCTTGTCACTTTCTTGTTGTTCCACGTGCATTTATGAAATGCTAAACCAGCCTTGAGAGAATCGTAGTTGTGTTGCCTATTGACTTTTGGTTTTGCTACGACTAGTACGTGTGACTTTTTACCCACCTGATACCTTCTCAGGCTGCAAGGCGAAACTGCCTCTTTATATTGGAGTCTGCATATTTCCTAGGCTTAGTAATATTTCAAGGAAGCTCTGAAATAATAATTTGCTGTTAATACTGTTAACACATAATGAATATTTCATACCAAGATGAACATGGGTTCTGAATCAAAAAGATCGTGTAGTACCAAACTTTAAATTAGGAAATGAAATACATTTAAATTACATTGAAGAAGGCTCTGATTAACAGCTATTAGCATTAAACTTGGCATTTTATTAAAAACACATGATGTGTGCTCCGTAAGAAGTGCTGTATCTTCCTAGAAGTATTTCTGTATACATTTGTCTTCTCCTTTATGTAGCAATCTGCTGAAGCATTTTACAGAGAATTGTCTAAGTATCTGCATAGGCTTCACGGTGTCAGGATGACAAACATGCCTCTCCCAGTGACTGTTTTACCTGACACAGCCATACCTGGTTTTGAAACACTTTAAAGTTTGTGATTCTGTGGGGAACTTTTTGCCGAAGTTGTACATAATTTACAATGTACTCTCTGAATCCTATCCCTACGCAACTCATTTTATAGTTTTCTTGCTCTCAGAAAACTTAGTTAACTTCAGAGTAGGCTCACCCCCTGTGTTTGAAGAAAGAGTTGGCTTTACGCTTATGTTTGCAGTTGGGGCCTATGGCAGGTATAACTCAGTGAAACGAGTCCTCTGCGTACTCCCTGTTTAGTAACTCACGGCAGAGAAACAGAGTGTGCAGGATCTCTTAAGCCTTACTGTCCTGAACCTAGATCCCAGGGAGGTAACATGGAGTGTGATCTACACATTAACTGTGGTAAGGCACAGTATACAAACATGCCTTTTAAGGCAACGATATTTAAAAGTGTACGTACATTTGTGAAGTTTGCGAATAAGAGCCCTTAGGAATGGGAAAACAAATTGTCAGTGTATGACCCTTTAATAGAACTGGTCTTATGTTATCTAAATTGATGTAGCAAGTCTGTTAAATTTCAGACCAGACCCTCTTGATCTTTCAGGAGCTTTTCATAGCTTGGAAGTCCATTAGACAAGAGTATTTCAGGGGGATGGAGCAGAATAACATGTTAGTTAAACCATCAGTCATATGAGTTCATAGAGTAATCTTTTATGTATATTCATAGAGTTGTGTGTGTGTTTGACTTTGTCTTCAAGCCTTATTTCATATCGCTACTTTTCTTACCTGTTACGGGATTTGCCTGCGTATAGCAAAATGACAGCTGGTGTTCTAGATGGAGAAAAGTTTTATCAAATTTGTTAGGGATATGAGCTTTTATGCTTAAACTGTTTGCAAAATTTTGGTTTTAGTCCTCTCACCCCCTGAAAGATGCTGTATTTAGGATGACCATGCTTTTGAAAAGTAAGTAGTAAGTAAGTAGTAGTAAAGATTACAGAAGTTCCTGTCTTCCAAGAGCTTTTTGCGTTTTACTCATGTGTTTTAAAGTAGGGTTCCTAAATTTACTGAAAAAGATAATTGAGGAGAAAGTGAAATAGTGTATTTTTGAAATAAAGCTAATCTGAAAATGTAAAAGATAAAATTTATTTGGACTTACGTATTTTGGGACAATATGTCTATGAAGGAAAATGTACCAGTTTGTCTAATTTAACTACTTCTTTTGGCATAGTAATGTTAATTTTTTTAAAATCCTCCAATATCTCTGTACTAGATCAACATGATTTTTCATTTGATTCTACTGCAACATTAGAACATTAGAATTTGAGATGTGATTGGATTAATGTGTTGTCAAAGGTGCAATATTTTTCAAATATGTTTTACAAAACTTATATGCTCTGCAAAAACAATACTGCCATACCATTCTAGGTACTTTCTAGAACAGTATTACATCTCTCATTTTTTTTTTCAGATCATCTTCTTCTTGTTTCCAGAAGCTGAAACAGCTGATAAAATTTGCCCTATTATGTTTTCTTTTGCATCCTATATTTAAAATAAGCCGTTAGTTATCAAACTATTTCACTAGAATGATTTCTGTTTCAGAAGCAGATATACTATTATTAGGTTTCTTTTTCCTACTCAGCAATGATTGCACATCTTGCTCTGCAGCACTGAGACCTGTTTCTCTTCATGCCAAATACCAACTGTTTTGTTGAAGAATTTATTACTATGCAGAGTTTGTTTATGCAATAAATTTTAGTTGTAAAAAATACTTTGCAAAAAAAGAAAGCTCAGACCATTGGTAGGTGCACAGATGTACTTTAACTATTTCCAGCTTTATTTACCTGGACTCCAGCATTTGAAGGATTATTTTATATTCTCTAGATGCAAATTTAAGAACTGGGAGAAAACTGGCTCTAAGGTTTTCTTGTGTTGTGCAGGAATAAAGTTGGGATGTGTTGGCTTTGGATGAGAAAAAAGAAGAGAAAGAATGACTAAAAATAACTAGAGGGTTAGTTGTTTAGACTTAACTGTGGGATGTAGGAGATGCAGGTTCAAGGCCATGGCTTGAATCAGAACTTGATGGAACTGAATACAAATTTAATAAATTTCTTCATGCCTCAACTTTTATACTCTCCTCAAGATTTTAGCTGTTTTAGAGCCAACCTTCGTCCTTTTCTCAAACTTATTTTTTTTAATGAATGCTAAGTGAAAATTACACCTTTGTACTTTAGAAATACTGGTCAATAAAAGACCAGACTTTTCTGTTGCCCACAGAACTCATTGATAAAAGCAAAGCATATTTTCTGGAGCACTTCTGAAAACTACTCTGACATACCAAAATGGAGGCCAGCTTTCCTCATCATAACCAGTAAAACATGGAAAAAACTACTTAAGGAGTAAGTGAAGCTTTATTAAATATGTCTCCATCAAACATCAAATTGGCCCCAAAGATATTGGGTAGCTTGCATAGATACAGCGAAGAGTGTATGTGAGCAAAGGCAGATTCTGTGTATACTACAGATTTTCTGTAGTAGAAGTCTTGCACTGTATTAGTAATGTGCCAAAATTAGCCTCTCCTCCTCACAGATATGGCTACTACAGTCTTTTCTGCTTGGTGTGTAGGCTTACTGGGGAAGAAAAATTTGCTGTCATTCAGTTTTTGTCTTTCACATTAGGCTGGTTTCTATTGTAAATATGTTATGAGCCAGGGCTGTAGCAGGTTTGTGATTTCCTCAGACTAAATTAGGGTGAAACGACACCAAACAATCGATTTAACATTTTATTTAACATGCAGTGGAACGACTTCACTTTGAGAACTTGGAAAGCATAAAGGGGTCAATAGACTGGGCTCTTATCTTTCTAAGAAGGAAAAGGAGAAGATAAGAAAGAAAGAGAGGGAAAGAGCTATCACCACCCTTTGATCTAGTGAGGACGATGACAGCCGCGCGTGTGGATTCCCCTGGTGGGGGCGCGCTGACCGGCAGCCGTGATGATCTTCCGGTGGCGGGGGGGCTCGCAGGCGGCTCCCTGGGGCCGGGTCTGTTACAGCATCATCCGCGCCTCCAGTTGTGTCCGTGGGGCATGGTACGGGCTGGTTCCAGGGCTGGTTCCAGGGCTGGTTCCAGGGCTGGTTCCAGGGCTGGTTCCAGGGCTGGTTCCAGGGCTGGTTCCAGGGCTGGTTCCAGGGCGTTCCGAGTTCTCTGCGCAGGCGCCGAGTGGGCGCTAAATGCGAGGGGCAGTCGGAAGCCCCTTCCTCAGATGGGGGCCGTGTGACCCCGGTCTGTGTGGCGAGTTGCTCACAGGGGCCCGTGGGGCTTCGCATACCCCATGGGGCCTCCACCTCCGGTGTCACTGGACTCCTCCCGCCCCTGTGCAAACCGCACCCTGCCCCACAACCCTGCCTGAGACATCAATGCACATTAATGCTTTCAATCCCTCACAGGCGAACAGACCCACAAAGTAATATGGAGAATCTAGTATCATAGGTATCAGGAACAAGAGGATCTTGATGCATCAATGAAAGATAAAAGCAAAAATGCTGCTATTGGAGTAATTCTAAATTAAAATTGGAGAAAGCCCCATAAAAGATAGGGGAAGTTTTTAAGACTATGCGGGTCGAGAATTGCATCTGAGGATTACTGTTTGTAATTTTCTGATGAGTTGTAACAAGTCATTGTTTCATGTAAGATGGATAGGTGATATTTTAACTTTACAAGTAGTGTTTCAGCTTTTACAGGCTCAATAGACTTTTCTGAATAAAGCTTCAACTTTGATTTTTATTTGCAGATGTCTAGTATTATCTGTAGGTACAAACTATATAAAGGTATTTAGATGAGTTTTTCTTGATTTCATCGGGAATGACTCAAATTCAATAAAGAGAAAAATAAAGCAGTCTTTTATTGCCAGATTTACCCACATAGTGATGGTAAAATTTTATTTATGGTTGTTAGAAGTTGACAAATATATTCCTTAGGTGAACAAGAAGAAATGAAATCTATTTCAAGGATATACACTTAAGTGTTGCCTGTTATTGCTCGTGGTGAGATTACTGAGAATTGGAACTAGAAGCAGCAAAGTAAATATTTCATATTCCAAGACATTAGATGTCAAGTAGATAAATGAAAATTCAAATTAAACCTGTTAGCAGTGTTTCAACTTCAGAAAGTCCACACACAGTAGTAAGGTGTTGTTATTGCTTTGATATTCTGTATGAAAAATAACATCCTTGGGAGACCAACTTGATATTCATATGGCTGGTTTATAGCTGCGACTAGCAAATGGGAATTGACCTACTAAGGTTTGGTGGAGGGTGGCTGGTGTAAGTTACTCTCTAAGTAGATGTTCTTGTGCAATAAAATAAACAAAGCTCTGTGTCTGAACTAATCAGATTTGTTGTATTGAAGAGGAGATTTAGAAGAATAAAAGACTAATCAGAATAATAAAATTATCAAATATATATCCTAGCAGGAACCCTGCCTAACAATTTAATTCTCGTATGAAAATATAAACTACTAACCTTGAGAGAAAGAACAGCAGAGTCATAAACTTAACATAACGAGATACTTTCAGGATGCTCTAGCAGGAGCTAAGATAAGTTAGATGGGAACATCCTGAGGGGGTACAGACACCCTGGCTGAGACCAGGATAAGGGGGCTTGAGGAGTTTAGGAGCAACTGATAGGATGCACAGACACGGTGGCTGAAACCAAGACAAAGGGATTTAAGAAGTTTAGAACCAACTGATAGGGTGGAATAATCAAGGAAATTTGTAACCAGCAAAGATAAGTCATCAAGAAACCACCCTGGCAGCAAGAATAAAGCAGGACAAAGGTCTGAATAAGTGATAGTGGAGGAGAGATAGTGATAAGTGGGAGAGATAAGTGATAAGGAGGAGAGAATGACCACCAGAGAGACTGTGACTCCTGAGTACAGACACGAGATGGACACAGAGACCGGGGAATAACCTGTCGTGGGAGGAAATTTATGATAATGATTTCTCAGAAACCTAATTAATATATAACCAAGTCTGCGGGAATTCTATGAATATGCATGTCTATGATGCATAAATACTGTACCTGTTGCTTAACACATTGCACACGTTTGGAGGAGTGATCCCTCGTGCTGCCCAGCGCTGAATAAACATATCTACTTTACAATCTTACGGATTGTGGAGTCTGTTTTCCATACGTCAGTATATTATCTAAAAGCAGTGCATTTTTAATACCCGTGCCCCTACAATGTTTTCCTTGTGAATACAATGTAGCTAAGAACTTTATATTCTCATGAAGACCTCTGCATAGTATACAAATATAACATACAGTATTTGATTGAACGGTAACAATAATAGTAAACCAGGTTAATAGAAAATCCCTCAATGTCAGGGACTGAAAGAGTTAATGTCTCAAACATCGTTGTGGCTGTGGCCGGGTGCAGTCTGCAGTCTGCACAGGGGAGGTGGAGGCCGCATGGGGGATGTGCAGCTCCCCAGGCCCGTTAACGACTTGCCAAATATGGCCAGGGGTCACACAGCGGTCATCAGCGGAGGGGGCTTCTGACCACCCCTCACATTTAGCGCCCGCTTCGCGCCTGTGCAGAGGAGTCAGAAGTTTCTGGAACCAGACGCCTCAAGGGGCAGAACTGCAGGCGCGGATTAGACTGTAAAAGACACTGCCTGAGGGAGCCGCGAGGTCAGCCCCCCACCAGAAGACCATCACGGCCGCCTGCCACCGCGGCCCCACCACCAGAAGCCACGCACCCAACTACCCCACTGGAGGATCTGCGCACCCGCCCGTCATCGTCGTCGCTGGATCCAATGGTGGTGATCTCTCTTTCCCTCTTTTCCTCTGTCTCTTTTCTATTTTCCTTTTCCTTCTTAGAAATATCCCGATGAGAGCCCCGGCTATCAACCCCCTTTATGCTTTCCAAGTTATCAAAGTTTAAGTCGTTCCTCCAAATGTTAAATAAAATCCTAAATTGATTGTTTGGTGGTGTTTCACCTTAATTTAGTCCGAGGGAATCACAAACCTGCTACGGCTCTGGGCCGTAACACTCAAAAGGAAAGAACCATCAGAAATGTTATTGCATAAGTATTTTACTTGAAGATTGCAGTAATTTTTTGTCTGTTCTAAGTTTTACAGATATAGCATATTACAGTGTGCACTCCTGCAATGACAAAGAAAAAAAGATGTGAGTTTAATGCATTCTTTAGGAACAGCAGTTTTGTGCATCTTCATTTAGGAGGAGAGACTCATCTATTTCCATGAATTATGGAACTTTCTGTTGCTTATTTTAAAATCTAGCTGCAAATAGAACTGCCAGTTTATTGAGGCCAAAGTGTAGTTTCTGCTTGCTGATGATAAGAGGTGGCTGGCAGCACATGTGATCCAGTAGGGTGAGGACAGACTGAATGTCAGGACTGTAATGAGAAAAATGGTAGCAAGTCATCGAAAGTAATGGTTTGCAAAAATTTCACTTGGTTACTTGCAGTGTGGTTCATTTTCTGCCATCTGCTGTAAGACATCAAAACAATAAGATGAAACATGAAATTATCTGCATACCTCATTTGCATAATAAGGATGTAGATGATGTTTTGCTGGCGAGCCTTTCAGTCTGGGCCAAAACAGATTGTTTAACTTGTCACTGGCCAGTTCATACAATGTTAGCACATGACTGAAATACAAATCAAACCTAGAAACTCAGAGCTAAAAGTATAATAGCTTTGCAGAGGGTAAAGAGGGACAATTTCAAAAGTGCCATATTTAGCTTCTTTTGGTTTGATCAAATAATCCACTCTGTAACAGCTTAATTTCCCACACTTTTAAAAGTGTGGTATATATAAAATGTGCATTGTGAGTCTGAGAATGAGCTAAACGTTTATAGGGCTGCCCAGAGAAATTAGCTGAGAGCAGAGATATTGTCAGCAAGCCTATTCACTATCACTGGGAAGCAAGGCTCTGGAGCGAGCTAAAGCTTGTTCATCAGACTACCTGGGGCTGGAATTGTCAGAGGTTAGTCGTAACAGAGAAGATTAGCTAATGTCAGTCAAGAAAGATGCTTCCTTCTGCCTGGAGGTAGGCTGGAGTCATGATCACAAGGTATTTTTGTTTGACTTGCTTGCTTGTTTACGTGCTTAAAGAAGAAAAAAATCCAAGAGATCTTTGTCACTTAGTGGCTGTCCAAAAAAGAGAGCAAGGAATCAAAATTCTTGTATCATTTCTCAAAATGACTTAAAAGCCCACGGTTGGAGCTGTGGATCCAGGTAGTCAAAGAACAAATGTGTTTTAACCCTTACACTGGCGTTCATGCATCTAGGCACTATCATTTCATTCTAACTCCCCTAGAGTGATACTAAGTTTGAAATTCTAAGGGTACACTCAGTTGATTTGGAAAGAAAATATTGGGTTTTAACATTTTGCTTGTTGCCAGTCTGTTTTCAAGTCGTGTTTTGACGGTAGGATAATGATAGCCTAATAAGCTGTACACCACAAGGTGGCACTGATGATGTGCGATATCTCACTTGAGGTTTATTTTAGACATCTCTTTCTGGAAATCTGAGCATATGTAAAAGACCTGAACTAAAAAACTCCGTTTGACCTCCCTAGGAAGTACCTGTATTGTGCAACAGGCAAATAGACTGAGGTGTGCACGCGTCGTCACATAATGAATGAAACTACAGTATGAGAGATCCCACGTATTCTTAGCTGGATGCATGACTGCAGAACTGCATATGGGGAGGTTAGTGGAGTATCTATAAAGGTGGAGATCTGGACTTCAGTTTCAATGGATTTCAGATGTGCTTCTGTAGTAATGCTTTCTTTACTGATTTTGAAGTTTATGAAGAATGCCACATGAGTCACCCTTCTTTTTTTTTTAAATGCTGCTTTTTAAAAACAAAACGAAAAAAGGATATTTTGATTCAGTTTTCATGAAGAGGCTGATGTACAGGGTCTTCGGACTTGTATGCCCTTTGGTCACTTTCTAAGTGGAGAACTGAATCAGTTATCATACTTTCAGATACATGGGGCAAAATGTGTTTGAATTACTTTCTCTTGTAATTGTATTTCATTTTATTGATTGGATTTCTCCCTGTAAGTTCATACAGGGAAATACAAAATAACTTTGCATTCTTCTTCAGTAATCTGATCTTATTTTCACCTCCTTCATACTTCTCTGTATTAGGATCAGAGAAGAGCTCACCACATAGCAGAGACTATCTCTTACTCTGTGATCGAATTGTTTGTACTTGGCCTTTAAAAATGTTTATTTAAAGAGCTAGGAGCATACTGAGACAGCTTGGTTATATTTCTCATTTACTGAGAACTGCCTTCCTGAAATGCAAATTGTTTTTATGGTGGTGTTATTTTCCTTGTCAGTTTTTAATGGTGTAATGTATTATTATTTCATGACCACTGTCATCCAAGTTACCTTCCGCTATGACATTCCTTGCACTTGATGTGACATGAAGAGGACTGTCCTTTTCAGCATCACCTCTATCAAAAAAACAGACACCTATGGGATTCAAGAATCTACTGACTAGTTAGCATCTTGCTGTATTGCTTGTCCAACAGCTACCAGTGTAGTTAAAATTCGTTGTCATTGTCAGGTCTTGTAGAACAGACCCTGCCCATCAGTTTTTTTTCTCACTGTAGGATCTGCTGTATACCCTCACCATTGATTGCATCTGTGACCTTTTCCTATTTTATCCTCTAGTTAGTGATTTTTCAGCTGGTACAAACAACTCTCTATAAAGTGGATTTCACAGTAAACAAACCTCTTTGACATGCAGATTTCTCTGTTCAGCCTGGAGAAGAGAAAGCTCTGGGGAGACCTTAGGGTGGCCTTTCAAGATATAAAGGGAGCTTATAAGAATGATGGAGAGGGACATTAGGCATTTTACCAGGGCCTTTACTGACAGGACAATAGGGAGTGGTTTTAAACTGAAAGAAGGTAAGTGATTTGGATATAGGGAAGAAATGTTTTACAATGAGTGTAGTGAGACACTGGAACAGGTTGCCCAGAGATATTGTGGATGCCCCACCACTGGAAGTGCTCAAGGTCAGGTTAGATGGGGCTCTGAGCAACCTTCTCTAGTGAAAGATATCCCTGCCTATGACAAGGGGGTTGAATTAAATGATCTTTAAAGGTCCCTTCCAACCCAAACCATTCTATCATTCTATGATATTGTTTGCTTAAATAACAGCTGAGGGATGCATCCATGAAGACTTATCTATCTGTGTTAGATTAGTAAGAGGGTTACTAAAATGTTTATTTTCGTTTTTTTTTTCTTCTTTTGAAATATCAGGTCTTATAAATTTACTTGATATGTAGTAAGTGTAATACATTATTTTTATGGAAGATGTGTACACATTTGTGAAGATCTGCATATGTTGCTGCAATAAGAGTAATTGTAAAGTAATTGTTGCAGATCAGAGTTATTGGCATAATGCATTTCAGGTAGTAAAGCAACATGAGACTTTTTGGCTGAGCTAATAAAATGCATTTTGAGAAAGAATGAGTCCAATAAAGGGTTCAGATTTATATGGTGATTTTTTTTCCCCACCTGCATTGTTACATATAAAAAATGTTGATTGTTGTACTGACATGAAGGAGGGAGAAAAGATTGTTTCTCATTTGGTAAGGGGAGAAGTCTGAGGAGAAAGAGATGCCTTTTCTGTCCTTCTCCATGTTAAGCTCATACATCTGCTCTTGTCTGTGACTACTTGGAAGAAGTTCTTCCAAGTGATCCTCTGGCTGGGCTACACAGGGAGGAAAAAAAGACGATATAATGGGGTTGTACTGTGCTAGATGATAGGCTACAATGGTCTTTTAGATCTGTGTGAGACAGGCATAGTCTTGTTTGAATATGGCAGCCTCAAAGGGATATGTCTGGCACTTTACCTCCGTGTTTTATTTTCTGAAGCATTCCTCAGAAGCTCATAAGTATATATAGCTCTTGGATTTAGATCGTATTTACTGTGAACTTACAAACGATAAGAAAATACTTTTCGATAAAATGCGGAGGATGTTTCTAAACTGAACTGACCTCTCAAGTCCTTACAGCTAGTACTTACTACACTTATAATAGTATTGTTTTCATGTGTCAGAGGAGAGAAATGTGACTTCAGAAAAACATTTAAATTCTGCTGAGATTTTTAAACCTCATAATTAATGAGGAAAATACGAAATATTCATGTCCTAGAAATATTGTACCTGAGCATCTTACAAACAGCAGCATCTTCAAAGCTGGTTAGCTGTTGTATGCTGTTTTCTTTAGTGACAAGCATATTTTCAGACTTAACACAAGAAAATGTATAAGGCCTGTGTGATAAGAATTAATCTGAATGCTGAAGATTTAAGGCTTAATTATAATTCTGTTCCAAGGCAATGGACTGTGTGAACTGCTGTTACTAAACTGTACTGTGTAAACACTGCATACTGATGGAATTTGCTTGTCAACCCCAGTGGCATTTCTGTGCACTAAGCTTGTTGTTCTGTCAGCCAAGTGCATCATGGGAAAAGATGAGTATCTCAAAGGAACGTGATCTGCATTTTTAAGAAGAAAGTCAACCTCAAAGGTGCCGCAAAAGGACTCTAACACAGATTACTTTGCTCAAGAGATAGCTGGTTTATTGGCTGTAAATTTTGCACGCTTCTTAGGTGATGACATACATTTATGTTGCTAAAACTTTGCCTGAATATATCCATTTTTATGTTTCATTAATGATGAAACGATTGGTAAAATATCATGGTGCAGTATTTATAGCATAGGAAACTGTCACTAAATCCAAAGGATTCTGAAAATTTACATTGCTATTCCAATATTTGTTTTCTTTTTTTGCCCCTCAAACTTTAGATTTCTGTGTAATGTACTCCTCCCAGATGGAAAATAACGTGACTCATGACAATTATTTTAGTACAATGTGTACAACAGCAAACAAGATTAAACCAGTTAAAGTAAAGGAAGCAAGGCCTGAGTAAACTTCTGTTCTGTTTACAAGTTAGAACACTAGACCATGTTCAGAATAAAAAAGAAAGGGCAAGTCAAGATCAAGTTGTGATAAAAAATATTAGTTCAGAGCTAAAGGTTGATGATGTAAAATGATACAGGAACAGCAGAGAAACAGACAAGAATGATATTAAGATGCTTGCTTAAGAAAAGAAGAACCTGATATAACAGCTGCTTGATTTGATGACAAAAATTCTTTTAAACTCCATTGGAGGCAGGAGGACAAATGTGTGCTTTTAGGTATGTGCTAAAGGGGTGTAATCTGTCTTTTCCAATGCACTTGATGCTGAATGCAAGAAGGTACCTCTGAATACAGCTGAATAGTTTGAAGCTGTAAAGTTGTTAGTTTTTTTTATGGTTTTCTCCTAGTAATTATTACTTTTCCAACTTTACCTCAAGACTGGCTTCAATTATGTGTTTTCATGTAAAACATTAAAATTCCTAAAGAAGCATCAGAGATGTTTTGCTTCTCAGCTATTGTTTATGCTGCAGAAGGCCAATTAAACTGTGAGTATTTATGTAAAAGTTTTGTACCTTTACTGTAACAGATACAACAGTGTCTGATTTTGCTTCTCTCCAAGTTGTTGGAAATTTTGTAATTGATTTTGCTGTTGGGGGAAAAAAACTAATCCAGGCATTTTGAGCTATAAACATAATTGATGTTTTGAAAATGGAAGTACTGTTAAATTGCAGTGCTGACAATGGGTTATCCCACATTAAACAGGTTTCACTTAAGTTTTATTATGTGTAGGGTAGTTACTATAACTCAAAACTTCTATGTGTGTGGGAAGCCTAATATACTATGTTTTTTACATAGTCCTGTATATATGTTAATGGAATTGCAGAACTCCCTTAATGCTTCAATAAATATGCCAAATGACTGTAGCAACCTGCTGTTCGCTGTGCCCAGATTGCTTCTTTGTAAGTAGGTATCAATCTTCAGTACTTGCTGCATTCAACCTCTCCTAGTCTCTGATCAGGATCCATCTGTTCGACTGTATTTGGTAGTGTGTTTTTTCATGATAACTACAGGCTTCAAAAATGTTAATCTCCAAGTGATGCCTGATCCCTACTGTGTGGTATTTGTCAGCATAATAATTTCAAATTGCAAAGAGATAGTCATGCACTTCCAAGTAACAGAGTGTTTTGTTGCTTGGTTCCATTTACACAGTCAGGCTGGCCTGATTGTGGTGAAAGGGTCAAATTTTGTTCTCAGTTATACCTTTATGAATCTTAAAAAAATTCCACTTGCCTTTATTTTGAGTCACTGGAATAAAGCTGAAATACTGTTTTTGTACAGATACTGAATATTGAAATACAAGACTAGATGCATCCTGAAAAAATATTTTATTTGATTTTTAGACATGGTATCTTTTTCTTTGGTCTTTACCTTCTTCCAGCAGTACTGGACCATGTCTGTTAAAATGTGAAAAGTGTGGGAAATCTGAAGTCAGTACATGGATTCATAACCTTACAGAATTTATTTACAAGTATAGTTTTGTATAAAATGAATTGATGAAGCATCAGTTCAAATTTAGAAGACTTATTGTAGCTGTACGAGGTGGCTAAAAATACTAGTTCAGGTGGAAGTAGTTTTACAAATGTATTTGTGATGTGCTGCCTGCCACAACAATACAGCTGTGTCTCTGATCTGAAGGGCTTGTAATAACAGAAGGCAATATTATCTGTAAATAAGCAAATGGTATGTGTGACTGAGTTTGACACTGTCAGCATCTGTGCTTTGAGTCATGGTTCATATACATTAAAGTACATTAATTCAATAATGACATTGAAATGGCAAGACCACAGGTGTCTGTGAGTTTACAGTGTGTGGGATATTTGGAAAGCAATGGACATATAGTGAACAATCCACACACAATGGGACTGTTTAATCTGTGAGCCGGAGGCCTCTGCAGGCAGCAGGCCATCGATGTAGTGGATGGGAATATGAGCAAGTGTATCAATGTACGCAAATGTAGTGAAGTGAGTTATGTGGATGGGAATACGGGTGAATGTATCGAAGTGAACAGGATCTGAGCACAATGGACAAAGCGAGAATATGTGCTGAGAAGCAATGGTATGGTGGATAAAGTAAGAAGTACGTGACTGTATCCAGTATACATCTTTAACCAATCAAATTATTGCTTTAGGCGTATGGACAGCACATACTAACCAATCAACAAATGGCTTGCACATGAACAGAAACTAAAATACCTATATAACCTGAGCTATTAGGGCAATAAAGTGGCATTTGCTTGATCATATTGGTCGTGAGCAGTGTCCGTCGACAACAGCTGTATGGATTTCACTATGAATCTGAGTGCGCCCAAACGGAACACAGGAACAGCCATGTTAAACAGAATGTCTGACATTTGGCCTGTTATAAAAATGGTTTGCAGGTAAAATTTTTGCTGTGAAACATGATACGAAGTATCACTATTTTCAAAATTCATATGAACAATTTAAAAAAATTGAAAAGATATTAAAAAAAATTACATGGATGCATTTGAATGCCAAGTAAGATACATGTCTAAATACTGAAGGATTCCAGAATATAGCATTTAGTCATTCAGATTAGATTAAACAGTCTGAATCATTCACTTGATCAAATACCTGGTCTGGATATCCTTAGCAAGCCCGAGGCTAGAAATTAATCATGACATTTTGTAACAAACTAATTATTTTTCTTTCACTAAATTATGCAAATCAGCACAAAATTGAATTTCTAAATTGAATATATGCTTACATATTTCATTTGCATATTTTAAATATTTTTGGGTTAAAAATATTTAATATTCACATATTCCTTGTAAATAACATCTAAGCCTTGGTTAATAGTGTATATAAAAGATCGTAAATGCGCTGCTGAACTGCCATACTGATGGAAGGAACGAGTCATGAATTACACTTTTTGCAATTCTACAATGTTGAATAACTTCATAGAGGTATAGTTTCTTTTGCCATTCACAAAATACACTATGATGGGTGTGAATGCTTTCTTTCCTAATAAATGAGAAGAACAGTATTACTAGAGACACTGAACAGAGTTGGACTGTTTGTCTGTTTGACTGGGAGCACATTCCATCATGAATGGACAGTTTACTACAGATGTTCAGCATGTTGGGGCCAAGAGAAGCAAAAAATCTGCTGTGTCCAGTTGCTTCTTTTGCTGGTGGGACTGCATGGACAACGATCCCTGAGTTGTTCTGTGCTCTTCAGTTTTGTGTTCACTGTTCAGACAAGGCACTGCAACTGCTTTAAGGGCTCTGACTCTTTATTTATACCACCAGCTACTCTTATTTTTCTTATCAGTCACAAAATCATTTCAGTTCTTTCATCTCCTTCACCATAAACTTCTGTTTCTGAGATTTATATTTGTTATAAATCTTTTTACAACACTAGCATTTGAAACAGCTGCTTCAGTTGGTAGGTTCTGCTCTTGGGACAATAATTCTGTAGATAATATTTCCAGTTTTTAAAGTTTAGTCATAGCTTTGGTGTCTCTGTGGCTTTTGTGAATTTGTCAGAGGTATCCTTTCTTTAAAAAGTGTTAAGAATTTTTCAATACCAAAATGTTAACTTTTGTTTCTAGAAGAATACCTAAATCCATCTTACGGTTTTTTGTCCAAGAAACAGCTATTTTGATGTACGTTTTATAGGCCTCCACAAATAATTAGTTACACAATAGAGCTAACAGTTGTGAAAAGAAGAGAAGGATGCAAATATAACACAAACTAAAGAAAAGCAAAGAAAAACAACAACCCTCCTCCGAACTACAAGAATTTTATATTCATGCTTTCTTTTTGTTGTCATTTTCAGTCTCAACTTCATCTCACACTGAAAAAAGTTTTCTATGTAAATTTTTAACCCCCTTATCACAACTACACATTTAGATGTAGTAAATGCATATAATGCACGTAAAGATTACTAGAAAATGTTTTCTTTAATGCTTTTGCTGAGATGCAGGTCAGTACTTCCACATATACACAGAACGTTGACTGGGACAGAAGTTGGCTAACTTTTACACCCCCAGCATTGCTCATGTTTATCTCAGTCTTCACTTGCAGCGATGCTATTTCTTTTCTTCTGTATTTTCAAGTTATGGTGTTTTGTCAGTTTGTGCTAATAAACAAGACTTGGGACTAAGAGTACATTATGAGGATGGGTGTAAAATAAAGAGCAATTTTTCGGAGTTGTTTCCTGTAAGTATGCTACTTTTTTGTATTGTTTACACCCTGGAGAGTAGTATCAGAAACTCTTCTTATGCTTTTTGGTGAAATAAACCTCTCCCTTGGATTGCAGTATAGATGCAGGTATTATGTGAGTCAGAGGTGAGGTTTCTGTTCCATATCTCTGTCCTAGATTATAAGTGACTGACTTTTTTAGTTGTATCTTATCTCCTACTGATCGCTTCTCTTAAATGGATTTTCTTCCTGGTAACCTTATTTATGTATGAGTCATTCAAGTCAAGAGAATAAAGCTGCAGACTTTAGTTAGATAAAGGACATAAAAATATAATTCTTTTCTGTTGAACTGTTCTCAGTCCACGTATCGTTAACTTGCATTTGCCCAGATACTTCAAAGGAGGATCTGAAAACATTTAAGCTCAATTCCTGGAGAACTAGAATTATAGCTGACATACTATATATGAATTAAACAACCTGGTAAGTTGGTAATGACATAATGTCATTAACAGTCTGTCTCCCATCTTATTCTCCTTTCTCTGAGTGCTAAACTTTTCATTACAGAGAATGGTGGCTTGAACTGATAGCTAAATTATTTGGACACAGAATCTACTACTTCTGATGTCAGACCAATTTTATCAGTGTTGGATTGTATACTTCCAGGTGTACAAAGAGATAGATAGATGGGATTTCAGCTGAAATTTCAACTCCTTCATATTACTTACTAATGCAAAGCTTCTGCTGAGTAAGTACTGAAAACCCATGCATGAGCCTAAGCCCAGTTTCCTGTCAATTTGTAAACTCTGCTCTGTTTTGCATGTGGTTTTTAAAATATACCACTGCTACCACACATTTTGGCCAACGTACTAGAAAACATAAATATGGATACCCATCATACTGAAATCCATGAAATTATAAATTGACAAAGATAATTTTATACTTTCCTTGCTAAAAAAATAAGGCATAACTTCTGTCTTCCAAATTACGCAGAAAAACCTCCTTGCTTTCTCCTTTCAGTTTCCAATATGTAAGTTGCTATATTCAGAACATTCACTGTGTCAGTAAAGAAGTAATTTCCTTTTGAAAGATGTATTGTAAATCAAACAGAGGCAATGACAACACTTTTGCAATATCCTTTATTACACATGATGTAAGGCTGATGGTCTCTAGACCTCAAGAATCTGTGAATCCAGGAACGTCCAGTAGAAATAGTAATGTAGTCAATGAGAATAGTCAATGAGAAGCTTAAATACCGTATCACTAAAGTGTAACAGGGAGCACAGTGAGGAGGATGCGGGTCATGTTAAGAAATAGGAACGTGCGTCTTGGTAGTACTCGATCTAATTATTTGCTAAGGAGAAAGTATTAGTACAAATAATGGGAAACAACCAACCAGGTGCACAAGTAGCTATTTGTCTTCATCTTCATGGTAGGGTCAATTGTCAAGCTGAGCACATAGAATCCTGGTCCGTTAGGAACTGCTTAGCATTATATTTAGTAATGCAAGGGAGATGCCTTTCTATGTACTAAGTATGCTATGTTTTCCCAGTGAGGATAGCCTAAGCTTTATCCTGAAGAAAATTTCTGAACTCTGCAATATCTTGTCTTGAGAATAAGTGAGTATTATGGAAATGGACAGTTCCACTATGGTAGCATGCAGAATGATCAGAAATCTCTTCAAAGAAGTGCTTGTGACAGTAGTGAGCTGCTGAAGTAGCATTCACCAAGAAATGTTTCTGCTGGAGGGATGCATGACTGCAGTTAGCTGCAGGCAGCAACCATTACCAGTGTTTGTACCTTGAACTGAAATGAAATTGTTAATTTAATCTTCCTATGCCCAAACTTAAGGAGAAGGGTTCCTTAAAGTAGCAGGAAATAAGCCAAATTCTACTCCTCTCAAGGTCAGTAGCAAAGCCAGCTTTAGTAATTATATGAAGATGATAGCTATGTTTTCCAGCGAGAGCATAAAATATGTAGAACTTACTGCAGCTAGCTAGAAATCTGCTACTTTCTGCTATTGTTACTAGTTATTCTTACTGCCTCTGGTTAAAATTTCTGTCATGATAGCATTTCTTACACTTTCCTTTGAAGCATCAGATACTGGCTGTTAGGAGGAATAGGATTCTGCCAAACAAGTTCCAATCCAATATTGCAATTCTTGCATCCCTTTTTTAAACTGTCAATAGGGTCAAACTATAAATTAATTGGAAATTTTGTGTCAGTCTTAATAATACATGCTTAATTATAAAAAAAGTCAAGCTAATATTTGTGAATTAATTTTATATAGTAGATTTCCTGTAAAAGTAGAATAAAATAATAGAATCATAGAATGGTTTGGTTGGAAGCAGCCTTAAAGATTATCGAGTTCCAACTCCCCTGCTGTGGGTAGGGACATCTTCTGCTAGACCAGGTCACTCGAAGCCCTGTCCAACCTGGCCTTGAACACTTCCATGGGTGGGGCATCCACAACTACTCTGAGCAACCTCTTCTGGTGCTTCACCATGTTCACAGTAAAGAATTTCTTCCTTAAATCTACTCTAAATCTACCGTTTTTCAGTTTAAAGCCATTACCCCTTATCCTATCACAACAGGCCCTCGTCAGAAGTTCCTCTCCAGCTTTCTTGTAGGCCCCCTTTAGGTACTGGAAGGCTGCTGTAAGAACTTCCTGGAGCCTTCTCTTCTCCAGGCTGAACAGCCCCAACTCTTTTAGCCTGTCCTCGTAGCAGGATCTGTTCCATGACCTTGCTGGTCACAAAGATGAGACTGACTGGCCTGTAGTTCCCTGTTCCCCTTTTTAAAAATGGAGGTTATGTTTCGCCTTTTCCAGTCAGTGGGAACCTCACCGGGCCACCACGACTTCTCAAATATGAACAGTGGCTTAGCGACTTCATCCGCCAGTTCCTTCAGAACCTGCAGATGCATCTCATTAGGTCCTGTGGACTTGTACACCTTTGGGTCCTTTAGATGGTGTTGAACCGGATCTTCTGCTACAGTGGGCTGTTTTTCATTCTCCCAGTCCCTGCCTTTGCCTTCTGTGACTTGGGTGATGTGGCTAGAGCCCTTATCGGTGAAGACTGAGGCAAAAAAGTTGTTTGGTACCTCAGCCTTCTCTATGTCCCAGGTAACCAGGCCTCCCATTTCCTTCCATAGATGGCCCATATTTTCCCTGGTTTTCCTTTTATCCCTGACATAGCTATAGAAGCTTTTCTTGTTGCACTTGACATCCCTGGACAGATTTAGTTGTATCAGGGCTTAAGCTTTCTGAACCATGGCCACTCGGACAACCTCTCTGTAATCCTCTCAGGCTACCTGTCTTTCCTTCCACCCTCTGTAGGCTGCTTCTTGGTCCAGGAGCTCCTTGTTCATCCATGTAAGCCTCCTGGTGTTTTTGCCTGACTTCCTCTTTGTTGGGATGCATCGCTCTTCAGGTTGAAGAAAGTGATCCCTGAATATTAACCAGTTTTCTTGGGCCCCTCTTCCCTTCCGGGCTTTATCCCATGGTACTCTGCCAGATTCCTGAAGAGGTAAAGTCTGCTGTCCTGCAGTCCAGGGTAGAGCTTACTGTCTGCCCTCCTCATTGCTCTAAGGATCTTGAATTTTACCATTTCATGGTCCCTGCAGCCAAAGCTGCCCTTCAGCTCCACATTCCCCTCCTTGTTGGTGAGACCAAGGTTCAGCATAGCACCTCTCCTCGTTAGCTCCTCTATTGCTTGCAGGAGGAAGTTGTCATCCATGCATTCCAGGAACCTCCTGGACTACCTGTGCCCTGCTGTGTTGTCTCTCCAGCAGATATCAGGGTGGGTGAAGTCCCCCATGAGGACCAGGGCTTATGACCGTGAGGCTGCTCCTGTCTGCCTGTAGAGGGCCTCGTCCACTTGGTCCTCCTGGCCAGGTGGCCTGTAGCAAACCCCTACTGTAATGTCCCCTGTTCCTGTGCTTCCTCTAATCCTGACCCATAAGCTCTCTGTCAGATCCTCATCCATCCCCAGGCAGAGCTCCATGCACTCCAGCTGGTTGCTGACATAGAGGGTAACACCCCCTCCTCGTCTCCCCTGCCTGTCCTTCCTAAAGAGTCTATATCCCTCCATCCCAACACTCCAGTCATAGAAGCCATCCCACCACATCTCTGTGATGCCAGTAAGGTGCCCTGCAGGCGTGTGCACGTCTCTAACTCCTTGTGTTTGTTCCCCATGCTATGTGTGTTTGCATAGAGACATTTAAGTTGGGCCTCCGATGAAGCCAACTTGCTGGCTGGAGTGGCTGTAATTCCTTTGTGCTGCTCTTCAGGTGCTCTCCTGCTGACCTGTGAACCTTCTCCAGGTTCTGGACATCTGTGGCTGGCATTGGCATAAAACTGATAGAAGTGGGATGCATTGAGGTTCACAACAGTACACACAATTGCACAGAAATGCACAACCTAACAGCAAGTACTGATGGCAGCTGAATAGCTCTGCATCACGAACTACTAAAATATGATTTTAAAAACCAAAATCAGATATATATTTCTGTGTGACTGTTTTTAAGGATGACTGTTCTAAAATAGCAAAATTACAGATTCCTTGTATGGTGGCATATACAAAAAAAACTTTGAGCACTTTTTAATGCTGACATATCTCTACAGGGAAGATGATAAAGAATGCACTAAAGATTATGCCTGACATTCTCCTGAGCTTTTGAAAAACGTACAAGAAAGTGAGCTTGTGTGGGCTGAGTGCTTAGGTAAAGCATGTCTGAAACTTGCTTGAGACTTAGCAAGGAATTTCCACCAATAGCACTAGGTAAAGTCACTGCACTTTGTGATGATTACCTTAATTTTCCCTAGCACAAAAGAAGGACGTTTCAGAGCTAGCACACCACAGTCACATGCTATTTTCCCTGTTCATGACATAGGAGTGAATTTAAGAAATGTGCATGTTTCTTAACACAAACAGTTTAATGGGCTCTTAATGACTTAAAGCTTTGCCGGTGACCTTAACTGAGCATTATAGAAGAAAATCTGCTTGCAGATGAAACAGTTGACTTACTAGTGAAACTCTGAAACAGTTCAGTATTTAGGTGATTGGTATGTGACTTTTTCACTCGTACTCTCCACAAACACAAAAAATCTAAATATGGAAGCAACTGTGTTTCCAGAATGAGTAAATTTTGCAGTGTGGCTTGAGATAAAAGATAAACTAGTTTAGAACTGTCTAGAACTGTCATCCTACATACATCAGTGCTGTCAGAAAGAGTTAGTGGTTGCTCCTCAGTTTCATCTTATTCAGTACCTCGGAGTTGGTTTTTTTGGCATGCAAAAACATGTCAAATCAGTCGAAGTAATTCTGAGCTTCTCTGGAATGAGTAAGCACAACTCCGTTACAGTTATCCATTCTTTGATATTCTTAACTGTTGTAGCTGACTGTTCATATTTACATGGACAACGTGTCCTTGTGATTCTGAAAAATGAGTGATGTGTTTTTCTATGAAAGGAAGTTTGCTGATGAATTTGGAAAAATGGATATCTCTTCACTGCTATTTCCCATAGAAAATATTTCCTTAACAAGTACCTTTTCTGTAACACGAAATTTCAATTTTTAAAGAATACAGAGTTTAGATTTTGTAAATATTTTTCCTACCTTGTTTAAAGTATGTAACAAGTATTTTAAACTATAATGTTCTACAGAACAGCTTTCAAAGATTTTTTCCCCTTTTTAATAGTCTTCTAAACCTCTTAAAAATAAGGCAAATGGTTAATTAACTTATATTCACTAACTACATTTGACCTTTTTTTTATTCTTTCCCTGGAAAGCTACCATTTTGTACCTTATAACATACAAAGTTCTTATATGCGTGCCCAGCTGAATGTTAGTTGTGGAGTTCTGAGGTAGCTTTTCAGTCCTTTAGGACAGCAGATGATTCAATGGAAGAGAGTATCTCCTTTTCCTAAATACTTTGTTGGCTTCCAGCTTTCCAAAGCAACAAACCTACTTTGTACTCTATCCACTGCTCAGATATGCTGTATATAGTGTATGAACTGATTTTTTTTCTCTGCCATTTTCAGAGAAGCAGCCTTCTAAGCAGTGGATTTGAAGCCAAACCATTTTCTGTAGCTAAAGCTAATGAGTATACCAGGATTTGACCTTTCAAAAGTTCAGTTATAATTTACTTAGGATATTTTAATTTATAGAATGATATTAAGTCCTTAGCTATCTTTTAGCCACTTGTCAGACTCCCTTAAGTTTATAAATATCTGTCTTGTACTGGGAAGGCCAAAACCGGAGACCAAAATCAGGTACAGTAATCCAGGTGTGGTCTGACATATGCCAAATAATCACTTTTCTGGACCTGCAGGTTATATTCTGGTGGCACAGCCTGATGTGTGGTTAGTTGCGTTCACCTTGCTTTCCAGGAGGATCTTTAGGTCCTTTGTGCAGAACTGCTCAACAACTTATCAAGCACTCCTGGTGACCAACTGGTCACCAGCTTATCAAGCAGTCCTCTCAGTTTGTTCCTATGAGCCACATCTCAGGGTCTGACAGACTTCTTCAATCTATGGGAAAATACTGGTCCAATGTATTGATGTAGATCCCACCTGCTGGGACCCTACTCTTTCTCAGCTGCAATGAATGTGAGTAGTTCAAACCTTTGTGAGTTGCAGTTCCTCTGCAGGCACTCTTAATACAGCAAATCCTGAGTTGCTTTGTCCAGTTTCTTCTTGATTCTGCTAATGCCAACAGCTGTATGATTACATTCTTCCTCATGACAGCCCAGTTCAAAGATGCAGGGATGATTTTGTGGTTTTATGATACTCGAGGCAAGTCAGTTAATGTCTATTGAAAACCCTTGTAAGCTGCTTCCTTGCTTCTGCTGTTTTGCCTTGAGACTCACCAAGTGGAAGAAGGGGAACTGAGCCCTGGTGCTTTGCATGAGATCAATCCATGTCCTATATGATCCAGTGCAGTCAGCAGATGTTATACGCATTACTGTATGTGAGTATACATTATTAGCAGCTGTATGCTAAGCCATGTACATCAGAGGGAAATACAAAATATACTAGAGTCTCTGACATCAGTGAGTTTGTCCGTTTATCCACTGCAATCTTTTCTCTTCAAAAAGAGAAAGTGATAAAGAAAACCAAAACTTCTTCTATGAGATTGAAAAGTTGTTCCAAACCATTCAGATGAACAATATGGTTACTGGATGTCATGTTCTGGTCTTGCCAAGTGAAACCACACAGCTACCTTTACTTAGCTAGCTTGCTAAATTTTGGCTGTTTTAATAACTGTTCTCTTATCTCCTGCATTCAATGGTTAATCATATTTCTACAAGAAAAACTTCTCAGTCTTCAAAACAATTTTACAGTACTGTGCTTATCAAGACTAAAAACTCAATGTGAGTCATTGTACTTAAAAGATACTGAAATGGAGAAGTAAAACAATAACAAGTGAAAATTACAAGTGGTATAAGTATTTTTTAATGACCCTGAGGAATGATATGGTTATGTAGCAATGAAAAGTTACAGCTTCTCATTCTTTTTTATACAAGACAGTGAAATTGCATCTGGAATTTCAGAGCGGAGTGGAGCACCTCCACGTTTCACAGACACCATATGATACCTCCCCTCCATCTCAGTAGCTACTTTCTCTGTAGTTTGTCAGTTTATATTATTAGATATATGTCAGTCTATATTATTAGATTCCTTTGGGAGCTCATATGTGGTTTTCAGAGGAATTTAAGGGATTTAGGTACTGCAGCTCTGAGCTGCTTTGGAATGCTTAGTTAACTCGCAGCTCAGCATTGAGGACTGGGTCATGTTTTCCAAAATTTATCCCAGTGCTCCATATACCTGATGCTAGAGCTTTTCAGCCACACCATAGTAAACCAGTTCAGTCCAGAACCGCATTGTTACCTCTTAACAAAGGTTAAGAGGGTCTTGTTTTCTGTGTGATGGAAGA
>JAAGAY010136100.1:0-121712 GCA_011801015.1 Ardeotis arabs
ATGCTGGAGAGGCTGTTAAAAAAAAAAAAAAAAAAAGGAAGCAGAGGCAGGAAGCCGAAGTGTTTTCACTGATTTCTGGAAGGAGGGAGGGCAGAATTCAGATGCGAGTCTCTGAGTTCAAAATCACTCCTCAGCAGGTACGTTACAGACGCTGCCACGGACTGAGAGCCTCATGCAAAAATCAAACCAAGTAAGGAGGAAAAATCCTAATTCATTTACATGCAAGCCATGCTAGCGCCGTATGCAAGGAGAAAAGGGAAGAAAAGGAACAGGTAAGCAAGTAGTTAACGAGCTCTGCTTGTAATGTCATCTGCATTACCGTAGCATCTAGGGGCCGGAGTCGTGACGGGGATCCCGCTGTGCTAGGCGCTGTACAAAGACAGAACAAACTCTTTACTGCAGTCTCCTTGCTGGTTGGTATTTAACTTGAGAAAGTGTAAAAAGGGATGGTAAGTGAGGGAGCCCCAGGTCTGAATTGAGGTTTGGGAGTCAGTTTTGGGTGCGATAGCCTCTGACTGCCCGTATCGTGCAGGGCTACGGTCTGTGTGGATGCAGACCCAGTTCTGCAGAAATACACTGGCACAAGTTCTTCAGAACGTGGAACACAGAGCAGTTTCCTACCATCAGTTGTATCATTCAGAGGGAAACAATGGACAAGACAGAAACCTAAGGTTGTCTTGTGTGACTCGCAGCGAAAACTACAAATAAAATTTATTTATAAACTAAATATACCTTTGTGCTCTTAATCTTTTCCAAATAAATTACCTACCACAAAGAAACATTTCTATATAGCCCTGAAAACAAATAAGCTGCTCTGCTCACAGCAACTGATGGGACATCATCTAGGACACGGTGTTTGCAAAAGCAGATCACAGCTGGAATTGCTTTTGCAAGTTGATTAGATTTGAAATTCCTCACACATTATGTGTAAGATAGTTCTTTATTATGGAATTGCCGTTATTAGCTACTGTGTATTGGTAATAATTAAATAAATAGCTGTAGACTGTATAAATTTCAGCGAAAAGAAAGGAAGGATAATCTAGAACAATGTTTTAATTATATTTCTTCTGTAGTTTTCCAACTGGAGTTACTGGTACTGCTCTGACTGGGAAAAGGAAAGGCGACGTCCAAGGCAGGACGGGTTACGGAACAGGAGTTCTGGAATGGCGCTGCATGGGAATCTACCAGCTGAACTTGAGAAGATGGGGATTAAAGAAAGAACAGGCAAAATGACGGTAAGAAAAATGACAATGCTTGGGTGGAAAGGTCAGCCTAGAGGAGATGCCCCAGTCTTCGCCAGTGACCTGAGCACAAGCAGTAGGAGTGATCTCACGTAGCGTACTTACACTGGGCTGGAATTTCATAAATAAAACCAGGAGCATTGTGCAAGGAGAAGGCTGAGGGCTGGGTAATCCAGCAATGTTACATGTAGTAACAAGAAGTGCAAGGCTGCACGCTCAGCCAAAGTTTCTATACACTCATTGTCTGGAAATGACAGTTGAGGAGAAATACATGGCTGTCCTAAGTGATCTGCTGATGTGATGCAGGTGACAAAAGTGCAAAAATCATGCCAGAACATAGCAGGTGTGGCATTTTCAACAGGGTGAAAAAAAAAAAGACATTGTAAAGTTAAATAAAGCCCTGACCACAACTGTATACAGTATTTGAGAAGAATCCAAGCTACTGAAAAGACAAACCTCAAACTAAACAAGACAGTGAAGAACTACTAAGCTACCCAAGAAAATGGAGATCCTGTCAAAAAAAGCCAACCCAGTTAGCATTGTTTATTTACCCTATGAAAACAGAAGGTGGGAAGTGATCTGATCAGCCTTCATGTAAAACAGCTCATGGCTGCATAGGAGAATGATGATAAAACAAGAATAATCAAGCATACATTGAAAAATGATTAAAATTTAGAGACTGGAGAGCAAGGTTTTGAACCATTGGACTGATAATGTTTTAAACAGTGATATGAGCAAGTTCAAAAAACCCCTCTTAATTCAAGATGAGGGTTAGGTAAGGGGTCTACGTTATACTGGTGCCAGTGCTACATAGGAGCTACACATCTAGGACCATGTTGCATCTCTCAAGCCAGAGCCATGCTCTAAGGTTTTGAGCTGCTACTCCTCCTCTGTGACTGTTTCAGCTTGGACACCCTCTTGCAATCCTGAAATCTCCTCTGTCTGCCCCCACAGGCACAGAGCACCCACTGACACAACCCTGCAACCCCTCTCAAAAAAGAGAGGGGGGGAACCAAAGGAAAAGATTCAATAATTCTCTAGTCCAATTCATGTCATTCTGCTATAAACACTTACTGTCCAAGATTTCTAAAAACATAAAAAAATCTACCTAATGCTGCATTTCAAAAAAAATGTAACTGCTCTCTCAATATTTTCTGTTATAACACTGGCAATGCAGCTGGAATGTGAAAAACAAAGGACGATATGGTTCCTGCTCCCTTTGCTTTCACATTTTAAAATAAAATACAATAGTTATCACTAGGTAATTGAATTACTTTTTTCCTAAATAATAACAAAAAAAAAAATCCTCCCCGCAGAAGTTTAACACTTCATGCTATCACGTTCCTTACTTTATCAAGTATTATTTCATAGGGCAGAATAGTGTTACAAGGGGTAAATCTGGGACATTATGAAGTTTGAAGGATGAAATTGAAGCTCTTGCTCTTCACAGAAGGTAATTCAGCCACTATCAACATCAGGAGACCTCACACAAATGAAATGACATCCTACACAGAGGGCCTGCACCTTAGCAAACCAAAGCCCATACCAGTGCTGCCTAACTTGGACACAGCCTAACCTAAGCCAGAACTCAGCGAGGTTGGGCTCTGAGGGGCACAGCAGCGTTAGCGAAGGCCGCAAGCAGAAGAAAAAGCAAAGGACTTGAGCAGAACCTCCTGAAGAAGCCGTGACTCTGGATCTTGTCATTGCAACCGTGAGCGTGCTGTAATATACGCTGCTGAGAATCCGGCTCAAGGAATTCAGGTTTGCGCGCGCTGAGTCATGGCACGACTCCAAGGGCGCGAGAGGGCATGCGGAGATGCCCAAATGAAAAAAAAAAGAGAAAAATGATGGTGGGAGAGACCTGAGGCTTACCCATGTAGATGTCAGACAGTGACTATTCAGCAGTTAAGCAAAGAGAGTGTGAGAAAAGAGGTACTTGTATGACTTAATTTACAAAGTAAATACGTAAACTGGCTCAAAATGAACTTGCAGAAACTTCAGTTCTTCAGAACAGCGATACTTTTTTTCCTCGCAACTTTCCAGTCAGCTCTAACAGCTCCATGTATCCTACTGCTTTTTATTTTTTCAGGTTTTCCAGCCCTATTTTGTTTTATCAAGCCTGATCTACATCAAACCATGTTTCTGCTCCTCAAGCTGTCAGCTCAGGGACTGAATTGGATTAGTGGGCACCACAGTTGAAAACAACTGTGCATTATTTTAAAAATATTTGCACGTTACACACTGCACAAATGACCACAAGGAATTACACTATTGAGAGGATGGTTTTGTAGTTTTTAAGGTCAAAAGCAGCTATTAGATATCTGCTCTGACCTACAGAATTGTTTCTTACTTGATAGGTACTGTCGGTGACCCTGAACGGTGAAAATGAACGTTCTGCCATTTCCCGTCGCGCCGGTGCCAGACCCGCGTCTCCTCCGACTGCATCGTCTTTGGCATCCCGCTCCCGTCCATGTACTGGGTGAGCCGTATGTACGCGATGCAAGCGGCGTCGTCGCCCACCAGGTGGACGTGAGGATTGAGGATAATGGTGTGGATTGGCTTATTACTTTTGGATAAAGCTAGGAAACAAACACACGCAGAGAGGATAAATTACATTTTCTCTACGTAAGCCAAAATAATTAATCTCGCCCCATTTTACAAAACAAAAACCTCAAGCTTAGCAAATAAAAAGTAATAATTATTGTTTACTGATAGCCATGACTGACAACTAGCTCAAGTACATTGTAGAAATGAGCACAGTCACAGCACAAAGGATGTTTTCCCCTTTCCCGCAAGGAAACCAACCCAATGTTTAATAGTACAGATTATTTAATCCTCGTAAATATATGGATTTAATCAAGTGGGGGCCACCATCTTCAGTTTCCCAATTAAGTTTTCCCAACACTTCAGTTTCATTGCTGTGTCTAATGTCTAGTGACATTTGTACTTCATATTTTAAGTTAAAAAAATTCAGCTTTTAACTCACTCTTATGACATATGTTATTAAGTGCTGATACCTAGCAAAACTAAAAAGCAGTGGTAAGGAAAGAAACATTTTAGGGGAAAAATACGGAGAATGCAGTTTTGGAGATGGAAGAAAATTTAGGAATGCGATAATCCCATTTTACGCTCAGACATTTCTCAGAAATTACTGGATAAGCTGATACCTTAATGTACAATATTTTATTTCTTTTTGAGTTAAGTTCGCCCTAAAATGGTTTTCTACATTAAATGATATTCCAAAACTTTATTCAATCCACTCTATGAGTAATTTTTCTTTGCTATAGCTGACATGACTGTAATACATATATTATATATCTTGATGTTTTCACATGTAATAAGTATGAGAATTACTTATCTATGGTTCCTTTGTTTTTTTCTTTTCTACATCTTGACTTTCTCTTTCCAAACACCTGACCCTTTCCTCCGCTACACAAACTGCCCTAAGATGTGGGAATGAGCGCAGCAGAAACAGAAGAACACGCATAGCAGAACTCTGCACAAAACAACAGTCCCTTCCCCTGCCCAAATCAATTAACTCCCAAACCAAAATGCTAATTAGACTGGAGAAACACAATCACAAGGAGAAGATTCACAGTGATGAAAAAGGAATCTTTACCGTTTTCGAAGTAAAACCGGTGAAAGTCCATCCCTTCTACTAGATTACCCAAAGCTTCAGGTTCAAAAGACGTAAGGCCTGGATCACAGATTTTTCTGTGGAAAAGAGGAAATCCTGTAATTATCACACGCAGTTACGTAACACAACTTTGCGGAGATGACTGTAAGTGCTTCCTTTATTCCCCCTGGACACGTTACTTACCTCTACCATCAGACTGGAAAAGAACAGAATTTAAATGGGGAGAAGTCATGGAGTTCTGGTTTCAGCTAAATTGGTAAATTTGGCAGCTTGCTTTAGGTGGACTAGATTTCACATAAATCATCTTTTGACCAAAAAAAAAAAAAAGAGACTGCCCCACGATTCAATGGTATTACAAGTAGGACTTTTTACCTGTGACTCTGAAAACTGCTTCTGTGCAATCCAAAGGATATTTTTTATGTCTCACATCATTATTTAAGCAAGATTTTTTTTTTTTTTTTAACTGACAAAATTTAGATGAGAATTGGAATAAGTTTCCACTTGACATCAGTAGAACAAAGGTTTAAATGTGATCGTACCAAACTGAAGTTTAGCGCTGGCAAGTCTTTAAACAGGACGAGCAGTGTCACTGTTGAAGTGTGAGGCTTTTCTGTACCTTAAAAAATTTTTTTTTTTTTGAGATAGGAAGAGAAGAGAACCAGTGATGGAATTGTGTCTTTGCAGAGAAAAGCTGAGAGAGAAGTCAGTTCATTTTTCCTCAGCAAATTCTTGCACAGTGCTCAGTAGAGGCTGATGGAACCTAAATTCCATGAGGCCTTTCACGGTCTGAAGTACAAATGGGATTCCAGCTAATATCAATCTTTACGTACAATAAAAATCTTTCCCTAAAAGAGGTTTCAGCTGTGCTTTCTGGATTCTAAACCACAAACATGACTTTGCTTTCGTACACCGAGACAGGTCACTGCGTATTTTGCGTCAGGATTACAATCCTGTCTCGGCAGAGGAGTGCATTGGATTTACACGAGCAGCTCCTCTAAAATTGGCAACCAGGCTCGTGTAAAGCCAGGGCAAAGCCAAAATGAAAGCGTCTTGTGTTTCCTGGGGGCACCTGAGAATCAATTTCAACAAGAAACAAATACAAACACACACACTCATATATATAAATATGTGTATTTGCATATACAGGGTCAAACACATCAACTCCCCTCACGCCCTCCGAAACGAGAAAACTTACGTGTAAGCTTCAAAGTCCCCATTGTTGATGGCTTCAATCAACTGCTCAGTAACCTTGATAATCTCCTGCTTACGAGCTAGAGAGAGACACAGATACAAGTCTTAAAATGCAAGGCAAAGCGGAAGGTGAGAGCTGTAAGGCCGTCGGAAGAACAGCCGTAAGAAAGGTGGTGTGTCATTCCTCGGCTGGCGCGACTGCCGTTTCTCTTCCTTTTCTATGACCAAAGGACACGACGTTATACCGCTGCTGTACGCTGTTCTGGCTTCAGTGTGCTCCTGTATTCAGGAGGACATCAAACACACGTCAAGACCAATCCACTTTTCTCACCATCTTTCCTTCACTGAAAGCTCTGCAGTTTCAAAAGCCAAACCAACTCAAACCCAGACTCCAACTCTTGACCTCAAATTAACAGAAACTGATTATTATGCTCTAACTTTTCATATACACACGGGGCCTTTACCTTTTAGGTGCCTAATGCTGATTTTCCGGCGTCTTTGTAACACTTTGGCCAACGTGTCCATTTAAGTAAAGAGGAACGTAGGCCCTAAGCCTGTAATCGAGATCGTCTGGCGCAAAGCTTGCGGATTACGGAGCAGGCATACACATCCGCACCGGTCTAATCACAACACAGTGCCTTTCAGCTCTGACTTCTGGGACTGTGCCTGTCCTTGGCTTGTAAAATGCTCAACGCACCTCCATCACAACAAAGCTCTATTAGATAATTCGGTGATACTACAGTACATCTACTAACGAATCTAAGTCCTAAATAGTAATATAATACATTAAAAACAAGCAGAATATGTATTTCTGGCAAGAATGTTCCAACTCAAGCAGTGTTTATGTACGCTTCCAAGGCAAAAGAACGTGGAACAGTTTCTCCTTCATCTATCCCCAAGAAACGAGCTCCCAGTTCAGTATTTGTTAACGCTGATAGGAGTTACGCCGAAACAGTGCAGAGTAAACAAACTCCTGCACCGTGGCCTGGTTATTGCTAACACCAGGTACTCCAGGAGAGCAAAGTTTAAGAGGTTTTATCAAGATGGAAAAATCTGACTTCACTTTGAAAACTGACTTCTGCTTTTTAAAACTTGATTTTTAAGGAACTGACATTTGTATTTTTGCACTGTAGTGAAGTTCAACCTTGTACCGATGAAGTTCAACCAGAGCGGCACTGCTCTCAAATACAGACTGCTGTGAGTTTAATGCTAAACAGGTAAGGGAGAGATTTCACTGGTACATTTGCAAGGATTTAACTTAGATTCAACTCCTTATTAACCCTCAGAAAATAAATTTGGAAGACCAGGCTTGAAAAAAAAAAAAATACAAGCAGCCAGGTTGTAGCAGCTCTCCTGTGCAAGCAACGGTTGTAATTCTCCTGCACTCTCTTCTTCAAGAAGAAAATGTTGGGGAGCACAGGCAGAATGAAGGTCTCCAAGGCTGTACTACAAGAACTGGCACTGCGGCGTTAAAAAATCTTTTCATTTCTTTCACGCCCCACCATCTCTTTTAGTAAGTGCCCACCTAAAATATTCAGATCAAAAGCACCAACAAGAAAGCAGCAAGGAAAGAAGTGATGGAGAAAGAAGTGGATATCAAGGTCTCTTTTTGTGAGTAGCGCTGGACTACTAGACAGCACGATGGGTAAGAATATTTCCAGTATGAATTGCCTTATTTTTCACAAAGATCGTGGAAAGAACAAAGAATTTTAAGGAAGAGATGTTTCGACGGCAGATCAGCAGTGGCTCCAGTGTCACATGTTTAAACAACACCGACCAAACTGCGGACGCTGTACGGCACGGTCAGCACACGGCAAGTGGGAGGATGGACGCGTGAGAAACGACGGCGCAGTGTTAGAGGAGGCTGGCAAAAAGAAATCTGGAATACGCAGACCTCACGCAGCGAGGAAATCAAAAGTTTCTGCAGGCAACATCTCATCACATTTGCATCACGTTCCAATCAGAGACCAGGAAATTACTGACTACTACATCAGAGAGTGGAGAATGAGGTAAAAATCTCCGATGAGCTGCTACATAATCCTGAGATCACGTTATTTGATAACAATTTCAGCAATGAAAACATCTACAAAGGTACTGCAGTTTCCGCAAAAAACAGACATAAAACCACACGGACACATCATTTTACTTTCTCTCAGCTGGACACAATTGGCAATATTCCCTTTTTCACTACCATCAGGCACTTCTTTTCCAAGTTTCACCATGAGAAGCCCACTGTTGACTTCCATGTCGTACATACTGTGACAGGGAACAGCAAACAACAGCGAATATCTGATCGTATCCCGTTCCACAGCATTCTCTGATCCAAGCCCAGAGGCTTATTAAGGCATCTGGGTTTGTTTCAAATGAGTGGTGTGGAACAGTGCAGTTTACTGGGATGATACCCTGGCTCACCGGCATCTGTCCGTGCCTCCAATAGTAGGAGCTAAAGGAATGTGAATGTCAGAAGCTTCTCTCTGCGAATCTTTGAGATTTTGGGACTTGATTTCAATCTGAATGAGCATGGAAATTTCTGCTAACACACATTTTAAAAAAATTGTTTTGAATCAATCAAAATGTTGCACTTCAATCATACCTTTGATGCTGTACTACATTACAACATCAACCCCAGAAGGGAGAAATTGAACCTTATTGCCCAATTGTTCTTTTTCATCTTTTTTTTTTTTCCCTTCCAAGATGAAATTGCAGCGGAACTTATCTTTTCATGAAGCTTTCTGACAGTAGCCACCTAATATTACAGATTACGGTTCCAGCAAAGTTTCTCTGAGCAGTACTAACATCTACTAGAGCTGTGCCTGCTGACCTGTCCATGGAATATAAAACTCATCCATCAGGAAGCTCGACAGGCCAGCGAAGTAAGTAAAGGAGATTAAAGCAGTATCACGGGCTCAAATCAATCACCCTCCAACTCCAGCACCGCGTCAGTTCTTCCAGCACTTGTGGAAAGACTTCACGGTTCACAACGTGGACCGTCAGGAACGGAAAGATGCTGCCAAATCATCTGCCTTCCAACTCATTTCGCAATCTTTCTACAAAATCACAAGCACCACGTGAAACCGACGATGAAAGCAATGGCGCTACTCTTCCCTTTCAGCAACACAGAAATAATTACACACGTATCAGAAAACTAAATTTCTTCCCATTTAGTGATCTGATACGCAATCTCACCGGGAGAAAAAGAGCCAAAGACAGAGGTGTGGTATAACTTAGAAGCTGGAATTCCAGAAATTATTTATCGTGCGTGCAAAACCCCTCCTCATTCTCAGCCCTTCCTCATTTGAGGGCACGAGTGAACGTTACAAGAAAAAGATGGTCAAGAACAAGGCAGTATGGAATATTCAGTAACACCGGGCATCGAAGAATAATTAAACATTGCAGTAACCGCTGTGATTTTAGACAAAACTCCTATGGATTGTTTTGGGGGATCTTTTTTTTAATCTTAGCATTTTACGCTTTCTGCATAGGCATGCATGTGGGTAGAGGGAGACGAGAGTACCAAGACAGACCAGAAGTATTTCAGCCCGTAAAGAGATTGTCTAGGAAGCAGAGGTTTAGCCTGGGAGGAAGGAAGAGAAAGGAGATGGGGAAGAACTGGAATACAACAAGCAGAAAACTGGAAGGAGACTGGAAAGCAGCGAGAAGGACAACGCAGCCATGACTTGGTGGCCACGTGAATCAAGTCAAAGAGTTGCGCTTTTCCTTAGCGCGAAGGAAGAAATAGGGAGGGCACTGAAGATGACATAAGGTGAAATGGGTATTGGTAGCAACAAGGTCGTAGTGCAGGCAACATCTGAGAGAAATAATTGGCACTTACTAGAGTGGTAAGAAAATTACCAACTTTTCATTATAAATCTGATGGACTCCACGTAACACACGCTCTTCCAAACCTCCAACCTCTTTTTCCATCTAAATACACATTACAAACCACACAAGGACACGCAGTGAACACGTGAGGCGCTAGGGAAGAGGCATCTGGCCAGCTCCCATCTGCCAGATAACTGTCACTTACAATCACCATTTTAATTTGATTTTTTTTTTTTTTAATCCAACAGTAAACTTGACTTCTATTGTATTCTAAGAGAATTACGCTGTTTGACATACAGTGGCCACTTTATGCTATTATCCTTTTTATTTGCTGTGCAGTAAGAACATCTTAAATAACGTCCTTCAGCTTTGGTTAAAGCCAGCAAGAGATCCTCACGCTCTCTCACAGGAGATTTTACATTCTTTGCTCAGAATATGGGTGAAATAAATGCATTTAAGAATTTAAGACTGACTCTCTGAATGTAACCTTTACTCCTGCAGGGCCAGTGAGTTAAGGTGATAAGAGTCAGTTAAAAAAAAAAGACGACCCCTGCTTTAGCAAGTGAGTAGGTATACAACTACTACAAAGGTAAAAATACTACGACAAAGAGCTATAAAAAGACCAAATAAGAAGAAAAGAACAAACCAGAACATTTTCTACCACTGGCTAAAATTATTTCTGCAGCACCGCCGCAGCACATACGTTAATTTTCAATGAGTTATTAACCTCTAGCTATATTTCACTATTTCACTACCTTTTTTCCCCCACTCAGCTACAGGGTGGGGTTAATCTTTCGTAATTAAACACCATTAACGCTAATATACACAAAATAAGTAGGAACACCATTTACTCTAAAAGGATTTAACACTATAAATGCCTTAAACCTACAGGGTGTGGCCTCACAGCGAGGAAAACGAAGTATCACAGGGGATTATCAATACACTAGATGATTGACCATCTATTCACTATATTGGAACGGTTATTAATTACCCCCACTGATCTTTCTGAGGTAGGAATACACTTTTTAAATTGTTCTTTGACAAATTTCTAACCCTAAGAACAGGCACCATACTAGTGAAGTATAAAGCCAACATTTTTGGT
Source organism: Ardeotis arabs (assembly GCA_011801015.1). Classification (NCBI taxonomy): domain Eukaryota; kingdom Metazoa; phylum Chordata; class Aves; order Otidiformes; family Otididae; genus Ardeotis; species Ardeotis arabs. Next base: position 10,994 of record JAAGAY010136100.1, read on the forward strand.
CTTTCAGAAAAGAGTTTATCAAACAAGCGCAGTGCAGACCAAATTAAAAGACAAAAGACAAATGCAATGACAAATCACCTTCGTCTTTCAAATAATACCCGAATGGGGTAACTGCACACCCCTCACTGCTGTTTGCTTGGAAACAGAGCGCGATGAAATCCCTGCTAAGCAGCAAAGCACCTTTCCAGAAGAATGTGGTAGCCTGGTTACAGATGAGCACATGGACTTGAAGATGATTAAAATGATTCTGCTGCTTTCTTGTTTCTCAAGGGAAAATAAAAAAACCCTTAAAACTTTTCAGCTCAGTACTCTCAACTACGTATCTTGGAACACATCAGAGTGGATTAATCTCACAACATTTTGGACATTTATTAGTACAGACAAGCGAGTTTGTTCTCTCACCTCCCCTCCCTTACAGTCAACGGTGAGAAATAAGCACTTTGAGGGCACGATTCATCATATCCTAAAATAGAGATTTGAGACAAGGGTGACTCATCCGACCTATTTGTGTTGACTAAAGGGAGTCTAGACAACTCGCTCCAATATAGATAGCTACGTTGTGGTGGAGGTTAAATCCGGGGAGACAGATCCTACCCACTGTGCTATCATTTTAAAACAGTACCGTCCTCATCAAGGTGACATCGGTCAGCTAGAACTGAACGGCACAGTACGGGAGAACCCACCTTCGTTTAGAACCTGAACGCTGTCCCAACAAATAGGAATTACTCTGAAAATAACCACAGGTTGAAGAGAAGTTTGATATGAACCAAGGCATCTGAGCTGTCACCTTACATGTAGCATCTCTTTCCTAGCGCCTCCTGATTCCAAAGATTGGCTCTGATTCACCAAATTATGATACGGGCGGATGGTTTGCAGAATTTTTTTTTGGGCTATTGACTGTCTTTCGCCCTTCTGAAAACCCATAAGCCTACTAATTGCATAATGAAAAAAAAAGTAATTTGTTAGCTATGTAGGTAAATTTCTGAAAAATGATCCCAGCACTTTTCCAGCCTATATTGGCAAAGAAGATCAAACAAAATGAATGCATCTATTTAAACTTTATTCATAATGTGATTTTAAGCAACTCGTCATATGCCCTACATAGCTTCATTTTATTAATATGAAATTAATTGTTTCTAAAGATGCTCTCTCCTTGGAGCTACTATATGATTACACTAATATTTATACCGTGTGGCAAATGTTTATTTTTAAACGACAAATCACCTACGGACTTAGAGCAAAGCTGTCCCATGGTCCCTGCGCTTACAAGACCCTGCCCTACGGTTTCTCACCATGTTACATCCGTCATGGAATCTGGCTGCTGCCTCAAGAAACGACCTTTAAAGCCTTGATAACCCAGCCACTAACAAGCTTTGCCGCTTTGCACATTTTTATTTAAACTCTGCTCCTACCCAATCGCTCTTCCAATTCAATTTTGTTGTTGTCCACTGGTGTTTTACAATGGGAAATCAATAACAACCCTCAATTCTACATCTCTTTCCTTCTAAGTAAGCTTTAAAAAGCAATGAGGTGTGTTGCGATAATAATAACAACAACAACCACCCCCAAACAATAATTCCAAGAAAAGTGGCATTCATAAGAAATGAATAAAGAAATAAATTCTTTATTCATAAGAAAACTGCGTTACCTTTAAAAATATATTCCTCAATATAATGAGGAATAATATCATTAACTAAAATAATCTGGTTTTTTTCAAGGAGAGCGGTATTACCTGAGGTGCCTCTGCTCCTAAATTTGGTAACAAAATTAGTAATGGCCATCTAGGTTTAAAGATTAACAGTGGTTTTAGCACTATTAACTGCCCAATGAAGCAGGAAATGTGAGGCTGCCAGCTTTCAAAGCCAAAAACACTGGGTACATTTATAAACAAGAAATGCACCTACCCAGGCCTTTCACGTTCCACCCGTACACAAGCTACTAACTCCATGCCTTTTTCCTCTCACATTTCAACTGCTCAAACATCGTTTCCTCACGCTAAAGATTTCCTTTGCTGGTCACCGATCTCCTCCTAAGCAAAGCATGAAACTTTTCAGTTGTCATGAACCAATGCTGCAAGCTAACAGCCGTCCCAAAAGCTTTAAGGTTGCTTTATCAACGGCGATGCCGAAGAAAGTAACTTGATGACACAGATAAACGTCACAGGTGATTAATCTGTAATTAATCTGGAGACTCTATCCAGAATCCAAGCCAGAAGTGAGGGTGAAATCTGTCTCCAAGTTGAAACATACCGCAAAGATTTCCTCTGCAAGACACCACTTTCTGAAATACAAACCTATTTATACTGCCGTTCGCAATGACGACAATGTTTCTACAATTAATGAAACCAAGAAATAGCTGTCTAAAAACATACACTCCACACTTTTGTAAACCCTAAAAAAAAAAAATAAAAAGGTCATTCCTAGATCAGGCAGATCGCAGCACTGAGCTTCTTTGTGCTACTGTCAGACGATGGGGAGGGAAGAGAAGGGAGAGACAAAAGAGATAATCCGACCGGATGAGTCTCTCAACTTACACAGCACAGAGGAAGGAGTGGAGTGGGAGAGCTCAGACTCAAGCGAATGACTCTCCGAGTCTGCATTTTTCGTGGACTTGCCCGCTGAATTGACGGAAAGAAACACAACGTATGAACAAACAAAGATGAAGAGGTAGAGTGTGATGAGAATCCTCAGCAGGCACCGGCAGCAGGAGCGGCCGCTGGGGCACGGCAAGGGTGGTGACCAGGGAGATGAAGAAGCAATGGAAGAGGAGGTGTGGTGGGTGGAACATAACCTCTCCATGTCGCCCTCCTTTGCGAGAGCTGTATGAGGGTCAAGCAGATGTGCAGGAAGAAAAAGAGAAGGCCAAAAGAAAAATAACCATAATTTAATCACAAGCAACAAGAACGTACAACATCTTTTGAGCACACAAACAATGGTACTGATGTACTTTTGGGAGGCAGTGTGGGTGCCAAAAAACAGCTGTAAAGGTCGTAGCCGTAAACGACTCTGTTCAGATGCCAGTGCACATTTAACCCTCTATCCAGTACCAAGATAGACAGGGTTTTGAAAGAGCTTTTAAAAAAATTTTCTTTGAAATGTAAAGATTTTTCTTCAGGAAAGTGTGTTCCAAACAGATTAGTTTAAATTGGTGTCTTTCTACTGTGAAATAATAAAAACCCAACAAGTAGAAAAAAATAAATTAGCAAAATATATGAAAATATATGCCTCCTGAATGGTTAATGTTTTGAAGCTACGTACCTTACAGATGTACTAAGTAGCACGGATGAACCAGAATTTACCTGATCTCTTAGTGCCCTACGACTCAGCAATTTTTTTCCATCGGGAATAATCATTCCTACTCCTGCTTTCCTTAATTCATATCCAGGGGCAACAAAATGCCACGAGAAATCGAGATTTCCTGACCGTGATAAATTTAACAATTCACCTCTGTACAAGTCTCTGTGCATTGCTGGCAAAAATAATGATGCTATTCTACAGCATTACTGGAAAAAACATTATCAATCTCCTACCAGAGAGCCGCTGCCAAGGAGTTCCAGTCTCATTACTACAGGATGGAGAAATCCCACAAGCAATCCCAGAAGGCGGCATCGCCCACGGTCCAGTTTTCAGCGAGTTCTTTCTTGTATTTAAGGTGGGATCACTGTCGTGCAGCTAAGCCCACGGTCAATAGATCATGTCAGAAATTTATGTTAGCAAGGAACCTGAAACTACAAGTACTTTCAGACTCAAATTCTAGGATTAGCTTATTCCTTGAATTATTACAGCTCAATACTGTCTGCCAAGCACTGTTTTTAGTAAAAGTAGTATGTTCCAGTCCTAAAAGATGTAAATGCATATATAAGCAAGACAAAGTGACAGATTTTCAATAAAGAACAAATGAAAAGTAAGCCTGGTTTTACTGTCTTCAACTCAAAATACCTGCCTTCAAAAGTGAAAACAGGGTGAGATCCTGACATGAGAGAAGAATATGGTACGAATTCCGTGACAGATACCAGAATCTGTTCCTAAATACACATTTGTGATAGCTGATTTAAGATTTTTTTTTTTTTAATTGCTACCTTTCCTAATGAATCCTAACATCTGTAATACTTTGGTACAGGTACGCATACGCACGCACGCTCCCACAGGGCACACAAAACCGCAACCGTGCGGGAGATACGACATCCCACACAGACTCACGCAACTTTAACAAGTCACATCAATTAAAAAAAAAAAAAGAAAACCACTTGATGCAGAGCTGGATGTTTTGAATACGTGTGGGCTGGCAGTCTGTACGAAGGAAGGAGCCTTGTACCTGTTTGTGCAATCTGTGCAAGGTGTTAGAATAACAGGAGGAAGAATTAAGCGCACAGACTGCCATGCCTTGGCAAAGAAGAGTCCTTCTCTGCGAGGTGTGGGTCACACTGCAATACTCTAAAACGTACACTAACACTGCTTTTCAGCTACAGAGTGGCATCTGCATTTCCCTTCTTCGCAGCAAGGAAAGAGCCTCTTCCCATCTTGTACTCCACGCTGCGAAGGAAAGCAAAAACATTTTTAAGGTCCTTCATCACCTTCTAGATCTCAAATTGGGCGACAAGCATCATCTTGAGCGCACACGTAAGGACCCGGACAAGTCAGTAATCTGAGAAAATTCTCTCTGCTGCCTCTGAAATCTATTTGTCCCTATCAATATCTTACCTCCAGCTGCAGCCAGCAGCCGTTCCTGACAAAAGAACAGCTTTCCCACTGTTGTCCTAGAAAATCTACAACCGAAAGTCAAGTTTGGTCTAGGGGGAAAACATCTTTCCTAAGTGCCTTGCTAAAGCATGAAGCTTGAGCTTATAGTAGCTGCAGGGGCCGCAGGAGTGCCGATTCCCTGAATCATTCCAGAAATTAGACCCTAGGGGTACTGTTAGCTTTAATTTCTAATAAAACCATCTGAAAAGCAGCCTCCGGTGGAAAGATCGGAAGTGTGAGAGGAACACTAGAAAGTGAAAAACAAGCAAGCTCGCAAGCAATTAATGCCAGGGAGATTCTATTTGTTTTTTAAATAAACAGAAAATGAAGTCCCTGTACACTGGAATAAAATGTGCACCGGGGTAATTGTCCCGCCGCGTGTCAGGCCATGGACCTGCTGCTGACGAGATTATCACGAGATTATCACGATCGTTTTACGAGATGATCACGATCGTCCCAGCCGTGAGCAGCTCCGACTGGCGTTCCCGGTGGGGAGGAAGCATCCCACCCTTCCCACCAAAGCAGGTGAAGAGCAATACCACGCTACTCTGCCTCCTCTCCTGCAAGCACAGCTAACATCTTCCAGCTCCTCCTTCTGCAGCCTCCAGAAAATACAAAACGCAACAGTTTTTCCTGGAAAACAGCCCCAGCTCATCTTACTGGCTTATCCACTTCGTATCGTACGAGGTAGCAGCAGGTCAGGAACCGACAAATAACGGAAAACTTCAACCGCTGAACATTTCACATCTGTCACTCAGCTACGTCAAAGAGAAGGATGCAACCAGCCATCTTGTCTCTCAGACCTGGGATTACTGCAAGATCCTCTTCTCCGCTTTGGGAATAAAGTACGCGGTGGCCATCCGATGTGCTCTTACCCGTGACACTACAGTCACATAACAGAATCAGGGAAAACATTTTCACTCCTGTTTTTCTCATAATTGTACTCCTGAGATAGAATTCTGCGCGCTAAGCTTCAGACAGAATTTTATAAAAATCCTACTGTTACAACACCATGCAGAGGCCCTATAATTAAATCGTTCATTTAATGAGGTTAGTTGCTAAACTACACATAACGCTTTGAAGGAAGAAATACCAAATGTTACGCATAAAGGTAATTTACACCGTATTTTCCTCTGCATCAGCTGCAGACACCTGGAATTGTTCCCCAAGCCATTAATTTGTACTAACTCACGCTGCTGTCGCTGGGTTGTTTCAATCAGTGAGCGGGTCCTGGCTGTTAACCCACCCAAGACTTTGGTCAAGGGGAGGTGAAACGGTTCACCGAAACCTTGAGGACAAAGCGCCAACATCAGCGACTTCATCAGAGCTGAATGCAGCTCCTACAGTAACGCAAACCTTTTCTTTTCCGTTCTCCACATTGTATCTTTACTATCATCTCTGGCTTGCCTTTCACCTCTACGTATAACATTGGTTTTTGAGGCTGAAAATCAATCTTTTCTATGAACTGGAGACACACAAACCTAATACTTTTTTTTTTTTTTTTTTTTTAAAAAAAACCCTTTGCTTTAAAACACTATGATTAATATTAAAGTAAGTATGAGTAACATCAAATATTTAGAGAGGAAAAAAATGGAAACAAAACCAATATCTGTGAAGTTAGAGAACTAATTTCGTAATAAAAAAATACTGATTTCAGATTATTAAATAATAAAGGAAGAATAAAATAAGTGTATGGACAGAACAAAAGAGAAATATGAAAAAAACACTGGCATCTGAACAGAATAAAAATTAAAATGGTGACATTAAAAAAAAAACAACACAACCCTAAAACACAAATGCATGCTAGAAGTACATAAACTAAGTAAGAGTTACTACGCACTGACTTAGACATTTTTCATCTACTACTATTACTACTGGAGCTAGCATCTTAGTTAATAAGCAGTAACTTTATATTCTCCATTCCAAAACATCACGGCAAACGATGTTCTGGGAACTGAAAACTCAAAGGTAAGGCTGAAACATGTCACAAGTAACACACAAGAGCGTAAAAGGAATTTCTTTTAAACAAGGAAAACCAGTATTCTCTCTGAAGATTCATTAGGAGTTTGTGTGTTTAATGACCTAATGAAATACATTCAAATAATTCATGTTATTGCTTCTCCAAATGTTTCAAGCTTCAAATCCTACCTTTGACATCCTCATCTTCAATGGTTGTATTGGAACTCTCGGTTGATTCCTGTCGAGAAGTAAATACAAGCAGAACGTGTAAGACAAGCCAGGCCTCGCGTGCGCGCCGTTGAGAATTACAGTTAGTCACAGACATCATGCAAAGCCTTGAAGCAGGGTGGGATGTCACTCACAAACAAACGGTCACACGCCGATTAAGACATTTCCACCTGAAACGGACGTCAAACATGGCCATTCTCTACAAGAGGAGGGAACCCACATACATTTCCTGCTGTCTAACGCTTTGACTTCACAGGAATGTAAAGGAAACTTTTTTTTTTCCCTCTTTAACATCCAACTGTACAAAGTCCACCTGGAATGTTAGATGAATCACCTCAGCCAGGTAGGAGAGCTTGCCGTTTTAAGCTTAGTGATTAAACCAACTGCGCAGAGTAAGTCATTCCCTTCCAGCTTCCCAATACGCCGACTTCCGCATCCTACAATTTACAACTGGCTTTCTCCAATGTATATTAAAACCAGGCCTCTGAGTGATTTTAAGGATATTGGATCAGATTCTGTCATTTCTACACTGGTTTTGTGATCAATTTTTGAAGGAGATGGAGAATTGATAAGTACATGATAATGATTTTGACAAACTAAGGTATCTTTGTAGTGGTATTCCTGAAAAAAACAGTCCTGTGGAGGAATGACTCATCTGTCAGACGGTTAATACTTAAGCCACCACACTGTTAAAAAGGCAAGGATACTGCATCTCAGTCTTTCATGAATTACCAGAAACATGAAATATTACGGGCAAATTCAACAAGGCACTGTCAAATCTCATAGGTATGCAGTTCTAGAAAGCCAAGAAGTTTTTAAACTTAACTTTTAATCTGTATACTTTCTTGAAAAGTAGAATCAATATATGCATTTTTAAAATTCATAGCTCAATAGTAAAAAGGATTAATTGGTCTATTTTTATCTAAGTGATAGAAGATAGGACTGATATTGTATTTAACTCTCAAAAGGATTTAACAATTAAATAATACAAGGTAAATTTGACAGTGTCCTTTAGTTGCTGTGTCCTAACGAGGCTGAGCCGAAGGAACGTTCAAAACTGTTAACTCAGACCTTAAAAAAACCCCAAAACGTAGGTGCATCCATAAATTAAACAACACCAATTAATTCACACACAAACCAAACCAAACAAGTCACCATGCTTTTCCTGCACCGGCTGGTGTTAGACGCTTCACTCTACGCAGACGTATCATGCTCTATCACTTAAAAGATGAGGTAAAGTACTTAGAAGTAAATAAAACCTCCCCAAAAATACGCGTTGTGAACACCATGCAGAAGCTCCCGGGGCAGATGTAGCCTGCGATACTGAAGCACCCGCCCCAGTCGCCACGCGTACTCCAACGATCAGTCTTTCAGACAAATTGAGGAGTAACTCTCCGCATCAAGCGCTTCGCTTGTTTGCCGCGACCTTTTGGGACGCCGAGTATCTTAATTGTTATAATTACGTAATGAAGCCAAGTAGAGGTAGTCACAACAATATTTTATCGGGGTTTTCTGGTCTTTAGTGGACTTGAGCGATAAAGATTAGACTAGCGTTCAAACACAGGCTGTTCGTCGCCCGTGAGTTTAAACTAGGGGAGCTGAAAAAGTAGCAACAGGAAAATAAAAGCTTTGTGTTTGACAGATGTAAGGCACTCGAAGGAACGGGATAAACAGGCACAACACACACCATCAGCACTTCCATGCTTGAGAAATGTCTGCATGCATTATTTTTTTCCACTCAGATTCAATCCTTCTCATACGAAACAACCACGAGTAGTTGAGATAAATGAAACGTCAATTTTTTAAAGTCAGCACTGTAAACAGGGAAATTTTTGTTGAAAAGTGAACTCCAGGAAACCTAGGAACCTGTGTTATATGTAAATGATGATATTTCCTGGCTCTTTTCAAGTCCATGCAGGAAAAAATACAAAACAAAACACAACACGTTTTAGGAATCGGCTGCCAAACGCAAACATCACAACACATAAGAAAAAGAAAAGAGCATGAAGAAAATGTATGAAAATCAAAAGGTCTCTTTGTCATTTGAAATGTTAAGATTTTTTGGAAACTGCTCAGTGATGTTATGGACGAACACCAAAGTCCTGTGCAAAAGACACGTCACAACACGGTGTGTAAGCATGCTGAGAAATAGCAGATGGGAGAAACTGAAATGACATCTTTATTAAGGTGACAACCGCCCGTCAAACCCGTCAGTATGACCTCTCCACGCTCTGAGAACTGCGTTCTTGGGTTTTACTTAAGACTGCAGCATTTTTGGCTGAAATGAGAGAGACGGCACGCTCCCCGAGCCTGGCTGCACAGGGCACCGAGCTCTGCCAACTGCTCCCGACTGCCCCAAGAACTTCGGAAGCTCAACACTCAGCGGGACGCACGTAGCAGATGAACACAGATGAAAAGGGGCTCAAGAGACACCGGATGTAACAAATGTGGGAATGAGATTTTCCTCAGAAAATTCCTGGAATGGCCCTGTTTTGCTGCGGAACGGTGGGTGAAATGTGTGGTGTGGAAAAAAGCAAGATGGAGTTGATTCTTTCTGAATACCTTATTTCCATCAGGGTTGTGGATTACTGTAGTTTGGGGCTCCTGAGCGAGAACAAAATAAAGAGAAAAAAGAGTTCCCATCGGTAAATACATTCTCATTAGCGTGAGGGAGCGCAAGAAGAGCCAGCTCGCAAACGCGGAACACTGACAAGAGCTAAAACAAACGTTAACTGTTGCCAGAGGGTGAAACTGGATGTCTCCAATACAGATTTCCTCAACAGCAAGCCAGCAAAAAAAAAACCAAACCATCTCACCTAGCGCAGCAACATGCAGAGACCTTATTCAGGACCAACGCACGCAGGGCTTTGAAGCTCTGGAGACCCGCAGAGGCTCTTTGTTCGCACAAGGGCACGCTAAAATGTTTTGTTCGTTTTCCTGTCCGAGCCAGGTTGGACAAGGCGGCCAGAAATCACCTTTTTTGTTTAAGCATGTTTGCTTGTATTAGTATTAACTGATTAAATAAAAATGCAGATTAATTGATAGGGATGAAGGACGAGTTAACTACCTCTGAATGCTATCACGGTTTGGAAGAGGCAGACTATTACCAACTGCCGCCCTGGCAGAGCAGCATAAAAGTAAGCGAGAGAGATCTTTGCGTTATTTTAAAGCATAATTTCCTCAAATCCCTTTCTCTTAAAAGAAAGATTAAATAATCTTTGAAGTGGCAGTCAGCCAGCATACTTTCAGCACGGACAATTGTGCAGGGCTGCTGTACACGCACGCTGGAAACCTGTTAGCTGGTCCTTAGAAATGACTTAGCAATGTACGCTTCAGTGCGTACAAAAAAATATAAATCTCTCCCAATGTGTGTGAATTTTCCACATTTTCAAAGCTATATATACGCAGGAATATGGGAAATAATACTCACAAATTCAGGTACTTCCACACCGGCATTTATATTTGTGAGCCCTGTGGTACACATACGCCCAAGACATAGGAGCTACTAATAAAAGCAAGACTGCAACAGAAACATTAATGAACAGCACTCCAATTAGTAAGACGCTCCTAATAGAGCTCATTAGTGAGTAATGTCTCCTGTAGATTTAAGTGTAAGAGAACCAAGAAAAAATGTTTAGTGCTAGATGCCTCTTGATCCCAGGGAAGACTTGCAAAGTCCTGCTGAGTTTTAGGAAATAGGGAACAAAAATCTGAATAAGGTCTATTTTATGGTAGCCTAGCAATAATCCTGTTAGCTCTCCTTGATATCAATGCTTACGCTAAGAAAAAGAAGAGAAAATAATTTTTTTTTCTTTTTTTTTTTTTTTCTGTGCAAAAAGTTAGCATTAAAAAGATGGACACAGTCATCAGGCAAAGAGCTAAGAGCAACATGAAGCGCATTCTACTCACTTGCCGGCACAGCATGCAAAAAAATTCCACTATGGTTACAAACGCTATGACTCTACCGCATCCAGCTTCCACGTAACATGTTCTATTAATAAACACGCTCTAATGGACTTCCTCAAAAAAAAAAAAAAAAAAAAAAAAAAAAAAGAAGGAAGAACAAACAGAAGACAGTCAAAAACTTCAAGATAGCATGAGAAGGAAGATTCCAGGTATACCAGCGCCGGGGTAGGAATATTTTCCTTGGGGCTGGTTACCACGTTGGTTTTGTTGTTTATCTGTAGGTATGCAGAAAATAGAAACAGACAGGCCTTAGAAACTGGCGGTAGGCACCGTATCTATATCTGGCTGTAGAGAACATCTATATACAGATATAGATATCTCGATATAGATATGGAAATAAAGAATCGCAGAAAGATGAACTTATGAACTTGAACGAGCGCTAACGAGAGATCCGACAGCTGGCGGCAGCTCCTCCGAACAGGCTAGGTACGCGTTTTCGGATGCACCGTACGAAGGTCTAGGGAAGGTATAGGTATAGGTGACTCCAGCTGCGACACTCAGGAGAGCAGAGAGCCTTTAAGTAGCGGCTAATCGCGTGTAAGAGGAATAACGAATTAATAGGGGTTTGAAGCAAGTCCTGAATAGCCATTGTGGTTTCTTGACATGCAACAGGATTCGGTAATTGCACCCAGTTGTTCGTTATTTCTCATCGCCTATCACTACCATCAATAATATCTGATTACTCACAGCTCTCCAGAAATCTCTAGATTTGTTTCTCCTGGGAACAGATCTGAATAAATACGTCTGATTCCAGATCTGAACAAGTACAACTGATGCTGTAAAAGGGACTGGTGCCTCTTTAGCTTTTTTTTTTGGCGTTATTTTAGACCAAAATAATCAGCCGCTGTGATTTTTTCGCAGTTTCAAGAATCCTGCAGTACCTGTGTACCAGCCTTTCAGTTTTGGTACTATAACCTTAAAGTGTGAGGTTTTACACTACATTACCCATAGTCTTACTCCACAAATCATACGTACCTGCTTAATTTACACGCAGGTCACCACGTCAATTCTTACGCTTAGCATAGCCTTTACAAGAATTTTGGCTTTTACTTACGCAAAAATTTAATTCAAATTAAACCCTTTAGCAATAAGTTTCAAGGTATCTGATTCTTTAAATCCATTTTGAAGATTCAGCTTTCGTAAATACCATGGTATGAAAAGCAAATAAATGCTCAAAATAATGTACCAAGCCACTTTTGACATGCACTAGGAAGCAAGATTAAAGTCTAGTAAAACTAGTTCTAGCTCTACCGAATCTCCCAGTCACAGCACTTCATAATAAATGTGCAACGCAAAGGAAAACAAGTCCAAAATTGTTTTGTTAATGGGTTTTTGTAAAAATGTAATTAACATCTTCATTTAAGGAAACAAAAAGAGGAAGTCCTAGAAGAGCAAACCAAACTGAGCTGTGCATGAAACACCTGACTTCTGATTTACACTTCCCGATGACTCGGTAGTCTCTGGTGAAGTACTCGGCTTCTCAGCACGCGGGCTAACGTTTAAGTCTCGTCTGTGCCAAGGCTTTGCTAAAACCAAGCCTTCAGACGTCAGCGCCACGGGGGAAATCACATCCTCAGCAGCTTTCGATGGTTATTTTACTCTGGCACACGTGTGGCAGCTGACTTGTCGACTGCAGGATTATATCCAGATTATGGAAATATCACCAGGATTTGCACTAATTAATTACAGACTGCAAATTGCCTTATCTTAACCAGCACTTAACTGGCTTGGAGTAATACAAAGCAGTCTCGTTAGTTAATGTCAGGGAACGTTATTTCGACACTAAATTTATTTACTGATATTTGTGATAGGAACCATTCTCCCATATAGAATAAAAATAATTTTCTTTCATTTAAAGTCAAAGTTCACAGTGCTTTACAGCAGGAGGATGAGAAAGTTATTTCTTCAGCAATGGTCTTTCTACAGAAATTGTCATTACGAGAAAATACAAGTCGTTACTGAGTTCCAAGTGTTTAAGTTTATGCCCCAACTTGCCCTAGTTATCGTCAAATAAATTTAATTTATCTCTTTGCAATTACAGCCATAAGTTGCAGGGGTGTCTGAACAAGACGGGGAGAGAATAAATGCCTTGGTGCATAAAGTCATTCACGGGGAGACATAAGTATTAGCAAGTATTTTATACATCAACTAACTTGCTTCGGTATTTACGGGACTGTGAGATGGGCAAAACCTGAACTCCTTACTTTGGAAAAAACTTTTTTTTAAAAAAAACCCAACCACTTCAGTAAATGAAAGCTCCACAGGAGAATTGTGGAAGAGTGAGAACACATACAACGCTGCTGATGGCGTATTAAGTCTTCCCAAATAAGAGAAAAATCACGTATCAAGTTGGGTAACTACAAGTTCACATTTTTAGGTCAGTGGGACTAGAAATAAAAAGGCCCTAACAAAGGCAGATACACACAAAGCAAAACCACGGGGAAAGAAATGGAGATTTCACCAGATTTCATACAGTCCTACTCAGTAGTAGCGTAATACGAAAAATAAAGTGGTATGCCAAACAAATGCTTGTTGCTGAATACGTAATGAAAGCAAGTTAAATCAAATTTCAACTGCAATTTTGCCTGAGTAAGGAGAGCAGGCTCGGGTCCATACTCCCTTGGTGAAAGCCCTACAAAAATAAACAATATCCATTACAGCTACTGCTGAAAACTGCAGGAAGTACATTCAAAACTTCTGAGTAAGATATTAAGAATATAGCATTCCTTAGTAAAAGCAGAGAGAGAAAATGGAATTCCAAATTGTTATTTCTTCTGTGTAAACAGAACACATACATGTGCTTTTATTAACGCAGGAACACACATGGTGTATTTTCCATCTATTTTTAACAGCAAGGGGAGATGATTCCACAAAAATTAAAATATTTTCACATGAAACGGTTATTCTAATGTTGTGCTTAAGTGGTGACCTGCTATTTGTTGCGAAGAAGGAAAAATTTTCTACTAAAGTCATCGCTTGTCAGGTCTGACAATAGTGCAGGACACACACAAAGGCTCCAAACAGCTGGGCATGACTGCACCATCATCAGTGGTCTTTTTTCCAGTATATTATAAAAATATATCTTGGGACTTAGTCTTTCAGATGATAGTACTGTAATAAAAAGTTAAGCACACTTCACATTTGGGATACCACAAATAGCCCCGCCGTACCTTTCCGGTGACTGACTTGGACACTGCTACCACTGACCCTGTCACCGAAATTCTACGTTCGCTCAAAGAACAGATTAATTACCTGTATAATTACCTGTCTGCTCAGATCTGACCTGCAATTTTGGCTTTTCAAGGAGAGTTGTACTTCCAGTGGAAGGTGTGGATGAGGGATATTTGCCTTCTCTCTACCAGCAGCAGCACAGCTGATCATTGTGTACTGGGTTTGTGTGGGGAAAAAAAAAAAAACTGTTCCACTGCAGCCGGAGAGAGGAGGGAGAAGATGTGAGAGGAACAGCCCTGCAGACACCGAGGGCAGTGGAGAAGGAGGGGAGGAGGTGCTCCAAGTGCCGGAGCAGAGATTCCCTTGCAGCCTGTGGTGCGGCCCGTGGAGGCCCATGGAGAAGCGGAGATCCACCTGCAGCCCATGGAGGCCCACGGAGGAGCAGAGATCCCCCTGCAGCCCATGGAGGACCCCACGCTGGGGCAGGTGGATGCCTGAAGTGGGGAAAGCCCACACCGGAGCAGGTTTGTTGGCAGGGCCTGTGACTCCGTGAGACGCAGGCTGGAGCTGCCTGGTCCTGAAGGACTGCTCCCCATGGAAGGGACCCACGCTGGGGCAGTTCGTGAAGGGCTGCACCCTGTGGGAAGGACTCAAACTGGAGAAGTTCGTGGAGGACTGTCTCCCGCGGGAGGGACCCCACACTGGACTGACCACAAACCCCATTCCCTGTCCCCCTGCACCACTTATGGGCAGGAGGTTGGGAAAACTGGGAGTAAAACTGAGCCTGGAGAGAAGGGAGGAGTGGGGGAAGGTGTTTTAAGATTTGGTTTTATGCTTCATTATCCTGCTCTGATCAGTAATAAACTAATTTTCCCCAAGTTAAGTCTGTTTTGCCTGTGACTGTAACTGGCGAGCGATCTCTCCCTGCCCTTATCTCAACCCACGAGCCCTTCGTTAAATTATCTCTCCCCTGCCCAGCTGAGGAGAGGGAGTGATGGAGCGGCTTTGGTGGGCACCCAGTGTCCAGCCAGGGCCAACCCACCACATCGACATCCCAAAAGTCAGCTTCAAACCCGTAACCAACGGGAACAGAGTACGTAGTCGTGTGGGATCGCAGAGGCCAAACGAATGCACGACCGTACAGCGGGTTGAGGAGGAAGAGAAGTGATCGAGATGGACTGTTAATTGGGACATCTTGTGACAAAGCTTTGAAGGAAGTTAGCTGGGAAACTGTGGTATGGAAAGGCTGTGAAATTGTTTTTTTTTTTTTTTAACTCCCGAGCATTTAGCATGGCATCTTGGTCTACAGTGGCTCAATTAAAGCGATACTATTTCACTGTGCAATGTGGTTTGTGTTAAAGTTTATGATATTATTAGCTTTTAAAATAAGGAGGTTTTAAAAATTAATAGAAGGCCGTTATAAGATTACTATTTTGTTACTATTCCTATTCACTAAGGACAGCTGCACTGGCCAACGTTACATCTACTTTTTTGTTTTCGTATGTCCCCAGGTTAAAAAAAAAAATAAAGAAAAAACTTGCTCGAAAGAACTGCAGAACAATTCACTGTGGATGGCATACAGCAACTGCAGGCTTAAAATTCACAAGGTTGTACTTTAAAGTCTTGCAGCTTCTCACAGTACGTTAACAAAACTAAATGCAACTCTTGGATTTCTAAGTGTGAACGTTTCGCAGGAGGAAAAAATAAAAAAATCTGTCAATAAAGATCCTCACCATCATCTGAACACTCGAACTGGACTTCCTTTTCTGAATTGACCAGTCAGAGAGAAAGGAAAAGAAGAAAATGTGACTGGTTGGATTTGAAGTATCAATGCACGGAGTACAGTATATTTCTGTTTTGGCTTTTTTTTTTTTTTTTAAATAAGAAAAAGACAGCTTAAGCTGTAGGAAGGGGTGGAAAAATGCTATGGAGTATATAGTATCTCAATCACAGAACTGACAAAAATAGGCTTCCCCAGATGTCAATTTACTCCCTTTGCTCCACATGACCATGCAGACAAACAGCAGGCACGTAAAAAGTGCTGAAAACCAAAGTATCAAATCCCACCAAGTCTAATTTAGGCAAAATTTTGGCAACAATTGAGATATAACAAATACCATGGTAGCCCTGTAGGAGGAATGATATTTAAAAAGGAAAAGCTGGTCAGATAGAGTACAGAAAATTTATATATTCCACAATGAAAGATGTTAAGGGTTTTCCAAAGGAACGACAAAATATTATTGAATGTGTGCTTCTCCATGTAACTGGGGTATCTACTACTCAGCAGCGAGAAGCATCGGAATCGTCGTGTACTCGCTTCATTTTAAGTCAGTCTCATGATTTTTTTGACAGGAAAAGTGCGCACGTGTGGGAGAACAGGAACATTTAAGTATAAAACTTTTTGTTAAAGTAAAAAGTTAAGATTAAGTAGAAAATTAATTTCAGGTCAAAGACACACTTCTGAGTAAACACACAGAGCACAGAAGAATATCTTTTGAATCTCATAATGAAAGCTTGAGGCACTTAAGTCTTTGGGAGTCCTTCGAGAAAAGTAATAAAATATTTTTCATTGCTGCATGATATATATAAATATTTTTTTTTTCTGGCTGTTTTTCAAAATATTTATCCGGAACGTTTATTTGTCAAGCATCTCTCCTCCTCCAGGATCTGGTGAAATGCGAATAGGAGCTCTAAATCATGTACGAAAGCTGCCAAAATGTTCCCTTCTTAGCAAGGTCTATTAGTCAGGATGAGCTGATTTGCTGAGATAGTAAACCCCTCAAGTTCTGCCAAATATAGCGAGTACATCTGGCAGAACACACCTCATGTGGAGCCAAGCCTGCCAGTAAAACTTTTGGTCTTCCATGAAATCTAATGAGAAGTCAAGGGGGAATAGAGCTGCAGACAAACACTGATACTTAAAAAGCTAACGTGCCCACCACCAAACCATTATTTCTATTTATAAGCTAATTAATAACATGGAGTCATTAATTACACAGTCATCCTTCATTGAAACAGCAAGAAAAGTATTTGCTCCAGTAGTTTTCTATCTTCCACTTATTATAATCCTTATTTTTCAAATATTTCTTTTACTTCATTTTTTTAAGCTTCAGCTACTAACTTTAATCACTTCAAATATACGGCAAGAAGCACTTATTAGCAAATTCTAATAAGGAAAGAAATAACAGTAATAAATTCTAAAAACTGGCAGAAGTTACAGATAGGTGGTGACTACTAAAATAGATTTTAAAGCACATGTCTCACCTACCTTAACTCCATCCGGCTTTTTCAGTAAACTCTTGGCTGCTGTAAAACGAGACAAAGAATTTCAGTGTCAGGTGGTCACCACCGAGGTCAACCAGCGGCGCAGCAAACCCCCCCATCACCTCCCAGCTGCAGAGCGGTTTTCAGCTTTTATTTCCTCCTTTTGTTGCTCCGAGGATAGGAAACAAAATATTTTAATAAAGTATAAATACTTGGGATTATCATACATCTCTTTTTTTCCAGTGATTAAAGCTGTAGGTTAACTGTATACAAGGAGAGAGCTCCTTGGGTGGCACAGAGGCAACGGAAGCGCACAGTGAGGGACAATAGTATCCATTCCACCCAACGAAAAGTAAACTGGGTTTTAAAAAGACACCTCTGAGCAATGGTTCTTTGGGAATTTCCCACCATGAGAGCATCAGCCGCCTCGCGTGAAAGGTCAGGAAAGGTGCGAATAAGAAAGGAAGAACAATTTGCTAGCCAAGTGTTGTTTTGGAGGAGTGCTTTCTACGAGTGAGTAACAACAAACTGTAGGTTTTGTTTCACCTTCTCCTGAAGAAAACCTGTTATTTTCCAAATCATGTTCCACACTGATCAAATATCCTCAAAGCGGTGGGGACTGCTGGCCAAAATTTCACTTGCCATCACGCTATCCACGTGTTAGGCTTTAAATTCCACCACTTAAAACTGGCGCAAAGAACGGGCCCAGACCATTCCAAACTACTAAATACATGCTGGGTGACCCAGCAAATTCAAATAGACTGTTCAGTAAAACGTAAATGCTTCAGGACTCACTGCCAAAGACTGGAATAATAATAACTTACAAAAAGAGCCTGGCGTTTTTTGGTTTTATTGTTGTTTAGACCCAATTTTCCTACCAGAAAAGGTGTCACGGCCTAGGTTTTAAGGAAGCGCTGTTCTATATATGCTGTTTGGCTTAGAAGTAGGAAGGCTTTTTTCTTTTTTTTTTTAGGAAGGGAAATTCTGCAGCCAAGAATCTGGTCTAATCAAAGGGAGACAGTCCTGACACGGAGCTCCAATCATTACCGGCATCCTTCTCATTAAAACGAACAAAAAAAATCCCCCAACTGGACCTTGCAAGCCCAAGGTTGCTCAAACCGGCTGAGGATATTGGAGTTATTGACTATGTGGTTTAAACTTAACTTAATTTTTGTATTTGTGGCTTATTCTCCGGCTACATCTGCACTAAGTGCTCACTGAGCTTTGGTTCAGAGTACAGAAAATGTAATATCACCTCAGAAACTGTAAAGAAATAACTAACGTCCATTATTGTCTTGTTTACATTAAAAAAAACCTGGAAAGCGAGGCCAAGTTCTAAGTTTATAACTTCATTAACGTATCAGCCCTCCAAATGCAGTTTATTAATCATGGACATCAGCCAGCACTGCCATTAAAACTCCCACAAGGCCCATGATTTACAACTAAAACGAACAAAAATACATTTGCCTGTATCCCACAACAGGCCCACTGTATGTTTTTATTTACAGAACCGTGTAAATTAATATGGAAAATACCGGTTTACATCTATTTTTCAGATAGGATACGTCCTGTTGCAACGTGTGCCGGCAAGACCTGACGCAACACGGCCTTCGATTTTACACTACCTCAAATATTGTGGGCACTCCATTAACCTCAGAAATCCTAAAACCTAAGGCTAAAAAACCCCAAAGTTCACTGCTTTTGAAACCTGTTTTATACTGTTAGCCCTTACAGAAATATGGGAAAACATACATTAATTCTTATAGCCCGCTATTCATAACAAACTAGGTCCTACTGCTAAATTTGTGCTTAAAATTTCTGATTTTTTTTACTGTTTAACAAATATCACACGTAAACAATGAAATGAAAGCCAGGAAAATGAGGGTACTGGAAGCAATAACTCCAAATGTTGTGTTGATGGCATTGCCGGCGTGTCCTTCAAAATGTGCCTACTATGGATTACTACGCAGTACTTTATGTTCTAGGGCATCTTCCATACTCAACTGCCTTGGTTGGTGTTGGCTTGGAATGTATTTTTAATAATATTGTGACGCATCTTTCTTTAAGCACAGATACTGCATACAGATCAGATATTTCAAGATTTTGCAGTGGCAAAGCAATTAGCATATTCTACATTAAGCCCACAATGAAAGGTTTCTTGCAACTACAAGCAACAGCTCTAAATAAAACCCACGGCAGCGCTACGAGGCCAGAAAGCAGACTGAAAGGAAACGGTGGTGTGACAACACGTAGAAAATAAAGTGATTTCAGACAAACAGCGGTTTTGATTTAGGAGAGAAAAAAAGATGTTCCTTTCACGTGCTGAGGGTCTTACCTCCCAAGAAATATATATTCCACATAAAAGGAAGAAAGAAAAAGGAAAATAAAACACTTTTATAACCACATTGTTATGGACAAATGACCATCAAAAGCATGCTTTGCAATGAAATACAATGAATGAACAACTTGAAAAAATAAAATATGGGTTATTACGGTGTAAAACAGGGATGACAGGTGAAAAAAATCCAAAACAAAGTCAAAAACCCTGTTTACTTTTCATGTTGAAATACTATTTTAAAATTATTTCAGCTTTTTTTTGGTTCATGAAAGTTGAAACTGACCCTTACATATGCAGACAGCGATAGTTATGAGAAGTGACGAGAAATGATGTATTTGTTTGATATTTAATAATAATTCATTTCTACAAGAAATGGAGCCCACAGCACTCTCACCTTTAAAATGAATAGGCAGATACTGGCAATTCATTAATAATAAACAAAATGTAATTTACCTAAGTGTAGTCTTCTGTGTTATAAATGTGTATCAAATATAGGACAGAAATTGTATTTCAAGTACTCTGCAAATTGAACAAGTGGTTCTCGCATTCGGGATTACTCATTTTATTTTGCATGACTCAGTGCTTATTATCATTATTATTCAAAACATGCCCAAAGCACTATCATGGTTTTGTCTGTAAATTAATTCATGTTACGCTCCAACAGTTACATCACAGGGGAGGAGGATAGGTAAGATCGCTGATTTTTGAATTTGGTGTTCTTTTTCGCTTTTCACTTGAAATCTCAAATGGCAAAATGAAAAATTCAGCACAGCATCAACATTTTGGCAATATTACTGTTGAGGACAATTCTAATTCTACTAACACCAAACTTATTTTAGCTTTTACTATTAACATTTGTTTAGTACAAAGCTCTAAATCTCCAGGGACATCACTACAAAATTATTTCATGAAGAGGACACATCTCTTGTTCTATCAAGCTAGGTGTCAGAAGAGAAGGAAAAGGACTCATTTTACTACATTTCTTACTCCTTAGCAAAGCAAAAAAGAATGAATGTGGTGGTGGTTTTTTTTTTTTTAATGCAGGATGCAACAGAATCCTGGAATGACATTTCAGTACATAAGAACACCTAAGTTTTTAAATGCTGTTTGGTCATACTTATGCATGTGGAGCTATATGCATTATTTTCTATTTTCCTCCACCAAAATCAACAGGAAAACAGCCTGTCTTCTGACAGATAAAACTAAACAAGTAAAGAGACGGAACCGACATTCCACTGAAAAATTACACTAACTGTCATCTACAAGAGACTCTATTTGGCCCAAACAGTTTAAATTCTCATTTGTTTCCACACAGGAAACAAGGTGTATATGATGGATCATATTTAGATGCTGAATAACAAACATCTTTCTCTCCTAATGAATCCTAATCAGATCTTAGTCATCACAGACATTAAAACATAAAAAGCATATTAATCTGGAGCTCAATGAACATACCTGAGAAATTTCTGGTAGCCAGCATCGTTGTCAAAATGGCCCCCTGTGTACATATACATTTTCTCAAATTAGCATCGCACTTGTGTAAAATTCTAAATGTGAACACGACACAACAAAAAGGAAAGCACACGCGTAAATTACATCAATTACTAAATTAACCCTGAAAGGATGGATTGTCTGTGCATTACCTATCACACGTGATGCCGTGAGTGCATAAATTGTAATTTAATCTTAATTACACACCTCTGGGCAATCTTGACAAACTCAAATATTAATGCACAAACCATGAGTACTCACAGACACAGTTTTTCTTATCAGGAAAATACATAGCTGAGTATGAAATAAACTTTACTAATGTGCGCAGACTCTTTTTCGGTTTAATTGTAATGTGCTAATTAGAAAAGTTCACATCTGCAAAGTTATCCTGTCTGGTCAGGAGAAAACAAAGGATAATCTAAAAGAATAATCTTAAGGATTTTCCTTCAACAAAATACTTTTAATGTGTATGAAGGAAGATGATTGTGATTATTTTGAATACAACAAAATCACGCTATGTTCTATTCACTTCATGAAAAGTTTAAGATGCTAATGCCAAAAGCTGACGATCTATCAAATAGTTAATTTCAGCATAATATTCAAGAAAAAAAATTGCTTAGGGACCATTTGTTTTACCCATGGAACACAAGCCAACATTCTTTTATCTTTCCAAAATCAGCTACTCATCCTAGAAGTTTTCATTCTCACCTTTAGTTTTCTTCTTGCATTGAATTTCTTCAAGCAATCTACAGTCTCTTGTCTGTGCATCATAGAGGCAACAGTAGAACGTTGCTAAGAGAAGAAGAAAAGAATCACTTTAACGCACCCAGCCAGACATCTAGCATCTCATTTACGCTACAACATGGGCATTACAACCCACGTGGTCCAAAACTTAAGCCTTTCATTTCCACCCTGTCTGACTACAGGTTTCTACACTTTTGGGAATTTCCAAATCAACAAAACCAAGGTCTCAGTTTACTCAGCCTTTTCCTCTTGAGACTAAAGTCCTCTTGAAAGAAACAGGGATTAAGAAAAACATGAAATCTTAGACCTTGGGTTATGCAGTATAAGCATAATTGAAGTAATATACTGTATTATGTTTTGGAAAATATGTTTTAAATCAAGAAAGTTTTCTTTAGCATTAGTGATCTTAGGTGAAGTACAGCTGCAGGAAATATTTCAGAGAAAAATTCAGCAGTACCTGCATTTTACCTATAACTCAAAGTTATTTGCTTCACAATTTCAAAGGCAAGATAACTCAGCCTACGGGAATGAATAAAGAGTTGGGAACAAGATACATTTTTCACTGTGACTTTCAAACTATCAGCCTAGAGTACCTACAAAGTCAGTGTAGAATATATTGAGAATTGGAAAGTAGTCCTGGATCCAGTAACAGCCAGGCAGCCTCTGCTACCCGCAAAAGGACTTTTAAAAAGTCCCTCCACTTCCTGCCTTTACACTTCACGCTTATCGTAATGGTTATAGGGAAATGAAGACATAAAGCATTAGCTAACTTCAAGTTACTTTCTTGTACATTTATTTTCTCTGAGAATATAAAATAATGCTCCAATTTTGGCAGTGAACTCCTGCACGGCAAAGTCAAGGCAAAGGAGTTCATTTCTGCAAAAATCTTACCCCAGGCTGAGACCTTGGTGCAGGACACTACTGACTGTACCTGTATAATTACCACTTCACACTCCCCTAGTTACACAGCTGCATGAGTAAGGACAAAAATTACCCTCTAAACACCTTCTCTACATGCTGAAATAATCCATAAGCTGATTTGTTTGTCAAATTATCCTGTTAAATCGGTGACAATTACTTACACAGATCCATGGATGCTTCAGCGCTTCCGATGCTGTGATACGTTTGGCCGGGTTGATGGTAAGCATTTTATTGATAAGGTCTTTTGCTTCGGGAGTCACCGTATCCCATTCTGGTGAGGGAAACTTAAGGAAAAAAATATGTATTTCTATATTATCTTGTACAAATAACAAAGGCATAAATAACATAAATAATGGAATAACAAATTCCAGTGATCTGAAAGGTATACGGTCACACAACACTTAATACAGTCCTAGTTTCTCTTTTAATAAGGACAAAAATACCAAGCATTATTAATCAAACTCCTTGTTTGCTTTCTTTCAATGTAAATCTTCATGCTAACTGTACAGTTATGGTATGGAAGTCTAACTCGTCAGGAATTTATCACCTCAGTGATAAATATTTATTACCTCAGCAAGATATTTATACGTGCACTCAAAGCGTGTGCTCAGATGCGAACAGAACGAAAAAAACCCTATGTCTTAAAACTGCTTTTGTGAACAGACCTTAACTTTGAGGACTTTGTATTTGCCTCCATTAAAAATATTTAGACAACAGGAATTTGAGATTATCTACGTCACCAGTATTACTATGTATGCACAATGCAGGTGCACAGTTCAGTCTTTGCACTTAATTTCTTGCCCTCTCGGCTGAAATAATCATTCCCCCCTGTCACCTCGTTTGGTACTGTATGATTACGTGTTCACTAGGCTTGACAGACCGTAAGTTTATTTTCACTAAAATAAACTTGTCAGGATAACGTAAGCTTGCATGATTTATGCAAGGACCAGACAATGAAGGCTTAGGGACATTAAACTTAAAATAGCATAGGATGTTCCCATCCCCAATAAGGTTCATATTACTGAAGTGACATTTACTGAGTGGCTCATAAAGATAAATAATTCTAATTTCACTTTTCACTCTAGAAAACTCCTACTTAGAGGTACAACTATAAATAATTGAATAGACAGAGGATGGTACATACGTCATAAGCACCGGCCTTTATCTGCTGGTAAAGCCTGTGCTGGTCTTCATCCCAGAAAGGAGGATATCCCACCAGGAGGATGTACAGAATGACACCTGCAGAAAATTCACAGTAGTATTAAGTGATTTCAAGAAACGAACTCCAGGAATTCATTTTGCACCTGACAACCACATAAAACAAATTACTCAGTAGTATTATCCTAGTTACTGGAAAACACTGCCTATTCATACTGGAGAAAACAGTAAATGTAGGGTTCACCCCTCCTATGCAGAGTGTGGGCGATAATCAGTGCCTGACACAACATCGGATCAGGAACACCAAAAACGTCTAGCTAGCTGCAGGAATAATTTTCAGTGATCACGGATGTTCCAGGAAAATACATTTTTTTTCACCTCTGCTTTTATCATGGCTTGCATCGGTTTCTGTACGGTTGTGTTTTAACTCATCTCATGCAAAGTTTGGGCAACTATATATATATATATGTGGTGAACAGGAATTAAAAAGTCTGCCTGTCAGTCTTCCAGAGATGATTCACTATGACTAAAGAAAAGTGCTTCCACAAATACAACCAAAAGGCACGGGCAGAAGTCAAATAAGGAAACCACCAATTGTTCTCAGCTAGGTAGCTGCCATTTGCCAGCACCTCAAACCACACCGTTTCAAGAACCGGATGATAAAGTCATTGCTCTGTACTCCAGTTCACAAAACATTTATTTGTACAGTTCAAAATTGCAGTTTTAGTCTACTTGTCAGATCATATTTTGGGCTGCTTGTGAACCAAAATGCCCAGCTCACAGCATGAATTGTTATCTTCTCCAAGTAGTTAGGCATTGTGCACCTGCAGTTATTTTTTTTAATACTCTGTGAAAGTGCGTTGTGTAGACATGGTCAAGAATGCCACGGTAACACACCTTCACAAATAATAAAAAAAAAAAAGAAGCTGGTAGAATAACAAAAAATCTGATGACCTCTTCTAAAAACTAATATTGAACTTTACTAAATACATATTATCAGATGCAGAATATAACGTGTTCTGGACATCATCTCTCTCCCGCAAAATACTTGACGGTGGACTGAACATCGTCTTTCAGGGTATTTTCTTACCACATGCCCACATATCCACAGGTTTTCCATAGGGATCTTTTCGTAACACCTCTGGAGAAAGGTATCCTGGAGTCCCAGCAAAGCCTGTCAAAAGGCAAGGCGACTATTCTCAAAACCTGTACGTGCTCCGCAAAAATCAAGTGATCCCCACCTCAGCCCAAAAGACACAGGACATTATTTCCCAAGCCATCAACCGCTAACGGTTTCATTTTGAATTTTTCTTGTTATGGCAAATCACCTAGAAATGACAATAATGGGTATGAAGACCACCAATGTTGGGCTCAGCCTTCTCACAGCCTTTGCTCTTTGTATTTCGCACAGCTACTTCAAACACCATCTTTCCACGGCAAAACTCATTTCCGTCAAGTCATTCCGCATCTGGAAATCTCCTCATAACACTTTACAAAAAGCATCTCTGAAGTAATCTAGCCTTTAAATTTGTATGTTCTTCATTCTTTATTCATTACCAGCAGTGCTGAGTTCTCTTAGGAGAAACGCAGAACGCAGGTATAAATGTAGACTTTTTTTTAGGACGCTGTAAATGATAAAAACTTAATGACCAATAACATTCTGTACCATTTCACTTAGGAGATCTGTTCTTTCAAGCATCTTTTGCCTAAAATAAATGCCTGGGAATTCTGGAAAGGTGAGAATTTAGTGAGGAGCACATGTCATTTCTGAAATATCACACAGGATTCCACAAAACTTCTGAGAGACGGTGACAACCTATAAAGTGCACAGATACAGAAAAAGGAGGCCTGTGCCCTGCAGCTGGCGATCGTTTCGGAGTGGGAGGAGGAAATGAAGGAACATATTCTGTATATTCTGAGAACATAGCTAAAATATTTTCACAAAAAGACCAGGTTGGTTTTTGCGGTCTCCTAATATGAGCACTATGAATTGTTAGAGTACTATCATACAGGAAACACATCTTAAGCTCCTTTGATAAGCTGAAAAATATATGTTCTAAGTAGCTTTAAATAGACTGATGTTCCGTATCTCTTCTTGGCTATAGCGCTCTACTTTAGTATTTTTACTCATTTTAAAGGGGAAGTAAAGTTGTCTCAACATTCAAACTTACCATAGCTCCACAAACATCAGTACGCATCATTTGAAAATAAACTTTAAAGCAAAAAATTAAATGTAATACTTAGCTACCTTTATCTCTCGATGAAGATCCAGAATGGAGCTAAACAGGAATAATTGGTATGGTGTTCGTACACATTCTGAATTTGTTTAAAGCAGCAAACACAGAAGAGTACACAGTCATGATTTCAGTGAAAAAACCATACCAAAATTGATCACAGTTATTTATCAGGTAATTCTATAACTGGTCAGAGGGATGCCAATATGAGCGTGTACTTCTCAGAAAACTGTAGTCATTACTTGAGCTAAAACAACTTGCAGAGCTGGAAGCTGCTTGTGGCTGTACAGTGTCTAGAGAAGACTGCATCACCTTGTACCCCTACCATCGTATAATTTAAATAAATATCCAGAGGTCTGAGCCAAACGCCATGCTGTGCAACTCAAATGCATTTTGGTGAGAAGAACGGAAACGGTGGCAGCAAGGATCCAAAACACCAACTGCAGACAACCTAATTTTAACGCACCCCGTGAAGCTACTCAAATGGCTTAAGCGGTATTTTAGTCCTAGTTGCAGGGCTGGACTTAATTTGAGATCCAACCAGGACTAAATCTAGCTCCCAGTGAGTTAACTGCAGTCCTTCCGCTGACTTCAGCCGTGGGCAACGAGTCCCCTGCCTGGGTGAGTCAGCAGAGCCCGCCCGACGCTTGCCCAGCACATTAAACACCTGCGCGCGCGTAGGGTTGGGTGCTTCAACTAAATCCCCTAACGCTTTCGACAAACAGAGAAAGGAACAGGTTTGTTTTACAAACAACGCAAACCAGGAAAGTATTCTGTTGTATCCAAACGGAGCGCTAGCCAGTTTCCTGCTTGAGGCATAGCCATGGTTTCAGCAGAAAAGCGAGAGGACTACACCCCAAAAAAAGGAAAAAAAAAAATTAAAAAAAAGGAAAAAACCCTGAAAAACATAATGATGCAGAACTATAATTAGAATCGGCGGATGCCATGAGTCACTATGTGCTGCAGAATCCAGTGGAAAGCAGAAAAATCTTCTGGAAGGAAGGAAGAAAAAGTTCAAAACGTCGAGCAACTCGGAGTTTGTGTTTTGCCTCGTTAAAGCAGTAGTAAAGGTGAAGGAAGGAACTCAGACCACTATGGAAAGGTTCTGCAGAGCGAGTTCCAGAACAGGTACGGCATCCACCAGCCTTTTCAACTACCACAAATTTCAAAAAAGAGCCACATTAGACTACTTTCTGTTACCTTGCTGCCAGCTTACCTCTTCCTTACACATATATTTTGAAGACATTGCGCTCAGCCTCCTCTCTACCAAGCTCAGCACGGCAGTCCTCGTGATGCTACGAGTCCAAACCAAGCACTTAACAAGAACCAAACGACCAAAAAACAATGTGCAAGATTTTACAGGGAATTGCAACCTCCTGGGCATCACCTGCACCCACACAGATGTATTACCTAGAGAAAATATCTGTTTTTTTTCTTCACACGCTCTCTGTTTACCTGATAGTTTTTGGCATTAGAACACACCACTTGTGTTTTGTGTTATTTCTGTTCTGCTCCTTTTGTACTGGTCTGTTTGTTAATGTGCAAGAGCAATCTCCTCTCTCTCTTTTGTGGATTATTGAAATCCATTTATACAAAGGCTGGGATTTAAAACAACAGGCTAGCTTATAAAGCTACCAACATATGTCCAGCGGTACGGTGCATCCACATGCAGTTATATCCTAGATTTCAAACACTCAAATCTCTCTGCCTCCACAAAATCCTTTGTGCTTTTATTCTAAGCTTTGACAGCAAGCTCACAATCACTTTGTTCAATTTGAAACCGCACTTTCCAGCTGCTCTAAGTGAGAACAGGTAGCTGCTATAAATACTTTAGTCGGTACTTTTTCCTCCTGGGATTTACGATAAATTTTGTCCTGTGCTTTGCATCTGTTCCAGGAGGGGGGTAGGCGAGATACATGCATTGTGTTTGTACATGTCCTATTATTCAGAAGGACCAGTATTAAATCTTTTTCACCATTTTCCTTTGGGCATCTCTTAACTGCAACAAACCATCTGCAATTAGCTTTTTTTTTTTTTGAAATTAAGTAGCGGAACTGGAGAGAAGTGCAGAATACTTAACTCACTACCCCCCATCCTCCTCCCATAACCGGATGCAGAGCATCGTACAGGACGGTGAGATACCCTCCAGGTATCGATGCTGGAGATTTGGCTTACACCATCAACCGCCACCTTTGGCAGGGCAGCCACCCTCCCTTTCCAACGTGTCATGAGCAGGTCTGAAGCACAGAACGCGCTCTCTTCTGGTGCCCACACGCGCATGTGGCGTTTGCTTCCACATTCCCACACACATTTGTCACCTTCAACCTCAAGCAAGGATACTCTCGATTCCTTCCAGATGAAGAGAATGTTTTCCAAATCACTGAAGCGGCTGAGGAACTCCAGTCCAACTTCAGAAGGAAGCTGTGCATAGACAACCCTTTCCCGACTACTGTGCAAGGTTCCAGATGCTTTTAACCACCCCTTACCTTCCTGGGTTTACGCTCTCCATCACATACTACATGAGTTGCTTATCTATTAACAATTGTACATTTTTAATAAGCCAGCTTATTTTGGCCTCAGTGGCCCAAAGAAGAGTTTCATGAAGTTTTACTTTACCAGTATGAAGGGGCAGTCACCTCTAGGACCGCAATATAAAGACCTGGGACAGGTAACTTGTGCTGTCACAGCAAGATCTGGATGTGGTTGACCGTCTACAGGTTCAGGTACTCAAACCTTGGTTGATTTTTTTTTTTTTTTTCTTTTCAGTTACATTCCAAAGTACTTCAGAATAAAATTTCCAGGTATTTCCAGCTGACAGACAACTGTTCAGGCAAAATGTTTTGATGACTGGGCAGTTACACCTACAAGTAGTATCCTACAGTTTTACTCCTGTAAGACTAGGGGAGAAGGGAACACCTAAATCAAACTTACAGGCTGACAAAAGACAGGACAAGCCAGGAATCAGGAAACCTATGTTTCAGGGTCAAAAAAAAGTCAATTGCATTTAGACCACATGCTAAAGGGACATTTGTGAAGCAATATTTACTAGAAGCATGAATTTACAGACCCTCTCCCTCCATCCTACCCCATACCAGTACTGCTGTGCTGACAAAATCCCCAGTATGAACAGAGTTGTGTCGACAGAAGAGACTTTTGCCAGTTTATTTTATGTCATCTGGTAAGAGGAGGCTACGAGGCAGAGCCACTTCTTGTCTAAGTGAGCTCTGAGATTTGCAAATGTAGGCACAGGTCACTTTTGAAGTGTTGGGAGATTTTTGTTTGTGTGGGTGTTTTCCTTGTTTTTTCTTTTTTCTTTTTTTTTTAAACAAGTAAGGTCTGCTGCCAAGCCCTGTTTAATTTGGTGAGAATCACAGATAACAGTCTTCCTGGAAAAAAAGGTCTAAAGCATACTCAGAGATTGAGCTATGAACAAAATACTCCTTAAAGCTACATATCAAGTAGTCATATAGTTGTTTTACACCATGTTTTACACCAGGGTGAGAGCTGGGTGGTTTGGGAGGCTTAATGGCTATGCTGAATAAACGGTGAGGAAAAAAAAAAATTTACTTACCAAACCAAGCCTGTTGCTCTCCTTGGACTTCTATAGCCAATCCAAAGTCCGCCAGCTTTACTGCTGCTCCCTTGGATTTGCTAGCTAAAAGTAAGTTCTCAGGCTTTATTCAGAGAGAGAAAAAAATTGAGAT
Source organism: Ardeotis arabs (assembly GCA_011801015.1). Lineage (NCBI taxonomy): Eukaryota > Metazoa > Chordata > Aves > Otidiformes > Otididae > Ardeotis > Ardeotis arabs. The sequence goes on from JAAGAY010136100.1 coordinate 40,911, forward strand.
GAAAAGATAAGTAAATTGATTTTAGAAAGGTTTTCACTTCTTTTTTTAGTTACGGTAGTCTGGAAAAGAACAAATACTTAGAGGAGTGAAAGAGAGAAGAAAAAACCCGCGCGTTTTCTCCATGAAATGGCAAAAATTGCCCTTCCCATTCCTACTTGGAAAGAACCACCAGGCCTGTAAGCAGCCTTCGTGATGCCATGAGAGCAAGGCTGCGGAGAGCGTGCCGATCGTCGGCCACAACGGTCACACGGAACCGCGACACCCGTTTGCGTGACAGGACGATTCAGAGACTCCTAAGAGCTCACTACCAGAAAAACGTAGCAGAACAGCCCCCAAAGACACGTATTTTTTGAGTACTAGTCTAACCTACGCTGTTTGCAGGATTAGGCATCTATAAGGTCAAACATAAATATGTTTTGTATGACAGCTTAACAACAACAGCCGTAATATTCTATTTGTTCTTGGAGGGCAGGTGTATTTACATTGCAAATCTTTCAGCCAAACCAGCAGGCCCGTGTTTGTGCTTGGAGAAGTTCCTGCTTTATTTTTTTTTAGGGTACGTTGGTCACATCTGAAATCAAATGCTACAGCACGCTCGCACAATTAAAAGTAAAGGACTGGAACTTAACAATGGTGTTCATTCTGCTGTTCATAATGAACCCTTTAAACTTCATTTAGCAAACACATCAAATGCAAATTGTCCACAGATAACTTTATTCTGTGAATCCCGTTTTTTAAAAGAATAACTTACAAATTTCTGTAGAATTCAACAGATTATTTCAGAGAAATGTGACCTTGACAGTATTTTCTTGCCATTTCCTTCTTTTCCATCTCCGTTATTTTTAAAAAAAGGTTTTGTTCTACATTTGCATCGTAACAAAACCTCACTTTCAAGGGTACTGCTGGGACCCTTCCAGTTTTTGTAGTGACCTATCACAAGGGAACTCACTATATCCAGCCTGGCACTGGGGACCCAATCCTGCAAACTGTGAAACGCGTATTTTATTTTAAACCCAGCAGCAATCATATAGGTTTCCAAGGGACTATTTATGTGATTACAGTTAATCCCAAGCAGGCACCGAGCTCGGAAACAATTAAGATCGTAAGCTTCTTGCAGCAAAGGCTATCTTTAATACATCTGTCAAGTATCCAGCAAAATATGCTTGAGCCTAATTAAGACCTCAACCGCTGCGATGCTTCTATTAACAACACAACTGGCCCTGACAAACTCCTTAGTCTAAAAGTGGCTTTTTTCCCTCTCTCCAAACTGTAAAAGAATGTTTTTTCATCAATTTACAAACATCATTCTCTCACTCATCCCTTTGTCGCTGGAAAAGACAGTATTAAAACCCTTCAATCAATAGTTACTTGATGAATTTTCTATTTCCACTTTTTAATAATTGAGATTAAAGTATCTCAGAATAAAATATCATCTTTATATTCACTTAAATTATAAGTAACCACTTCATTAAATCAAACACTGACTGAAGAGCGGAGGACGTGTCTCTGGGTTCCCTGACACTGATTTAAGCCATGTCACGCCCTTGCCATTTCCCTACACTGATTTCAACATACAGCCACACACTTCTTGAAAGTTTCCTGTCAGAATGAGAGGAGTTTACAGTAATTATTTCCTGGAATGCACTTCTTCTATAAACCTCATAAAGCAACAGATGATCCTATTTGGTTGTGATCTTCAGCAAGCCAACAGCAGCGAAAATGCCTCACCCTCTTGGTTAAAACACAAGCACGAACCTACCAAGCGCATGCCACTTCCCAACATCATGCCATTCAAAAGAGTAACTTTCTGTTTTCTGCTGCTGTTTTTTTTTTTAACTTTTTTTTTCACCCTTGGGTTTTTTTTTTACGTCTTTACGCTGCCGGTCAAGGTGCTCTCCAGAAATACCGCTGTCACGGGTGAGTGTGTTTCCACAGAAGCTGAAGCAGATTTTCCAATTGACTCTTCCGCCAAAGACAACAGCATTTTGGGCAGCGCCGCGCGGGACCACGCGCTTAAACACCACGCAGCTGTCATTTCAGGATGACGGGAGGCGTGCTAGATAATTACCATGCATTAACTTTGAATGACTGCAATTACTTGGAAAACATTAACAGCCCAGCGCGGGCCACGCAGGACTGGTACTTTGGATTCAACAGTGTCACCTTGGGCTGGCAATCAAGCATGTACAACGCTGGTGTTAACTGCTAAAATTACTGACAAATAAATTAACATGATTTATGCCTTGTTTTTCCAACGGCCTTTAGTTATTCCAGATCAAGTACTTATGTGTCTGCGTATTTTTCCTTGAATATAACTGGAGCATTTCCTTTTTTGTTTGTTTGTTTTTAATTTAACTTCAACGGGGAATGCAAGAGGGTCATAACCACAGCGTTTCACCAAAGCAGCAAGGCTGCCGACTGCCAAAAAGTGGAATTCCGACGCGGAAGTGTACTTCTACCATCTGTTAAAGACAGACTGCCACCAACAGGTTAATTTTTTCTGGATCCAAGATCCACCACCGTCCAGACTTACAGGAAGGATTACAAACAGAGCAGCAACAAACACTTCCGCAGGCCTCACAGGCTGCAATAACTCCTCTCTGGTTGCTAGAAAATCATGCTAAAAGGCAAGCTGAATAAAATGAGACTGTCCAAAATCTCCTCCTCTCATTGCCCTCCTCGCCCCTAACATGCCATTAAATTGTGGTCTGAGTTATCGGGAAAAAATCCATCGAGTTTCGCAGTTTAAGGATTCGGGCCAGGCCGCAACCATCTGCTCCACGTCTTGTAGGTCTGGTCTCAGGCCTTGGCATCTTCTTTTCGGTACAGAGAGTTCTGCTGGGATTTCACCACAGTCTTCCATTTCACTCTTCGTTTTTTTTTTTTTTTTTTTCTTTTGCCACAAAGCAGCAACCGAAGAAGGATGGTTTTCTGCTTCCTGAAGTCTTCACTTTCAGAAATGAAACCGGGTACTACAGCTTGGCAGGAACATTTTTTTCTCACACAGGTTTTCCATTTCACCCCGGATTTGCCACATGGTTTGGAGCAGGGAACAGCTGGATTTAATGCAATTCCAAAGAAAAGGTTACTTTGTGCGAATGCACGAAAAGTACCAGAAAGCAGTCTTTATTCTGTCAGCCTGCATGGCTACAACGCTTTTTTTTTCAATTCCTTTTCAGGCTAGAAGCACAGTACTGCATGGACAGGAACCGCTGGAGCAGCTGGACGAATCTGACACCCTTTGATTTAAACTTTTTCCATGTTATCCGGCTGCCGTACGAGATTTCTGGATTGGATAGAGACTTGTCAGTCTCCTGCTGTACAACTGTGAGACGGGAAAAGCCAGAAACGCAAAATGGGTTGAGAATTTTTGCGTGCATGTTTTTGAAACCCATCACGAGCGTAACCCTTTATGTTCTTACAGGGCAAGAACAGAGATTTTATAAATCCAGACAACAACGGTTGTTTATTTGGGAGCGAAGGATGGCAAGAAAGATGACAGCATTCTGATTCCAACGCTATTACTAATGATAACCGCTAGAAAACTCCTACCCTGGGAGGAAATTCCTGCTCCCCATAACTCAGTTCGAAAGGAAAATAAAAGAGACAAAGAAGCTGTGCCAGAAGCAATGAGTGTGTTCCACTGCCTTGGCTCACATGCCATTTTTATTCTGCCTTTGTAAAGGATCTGGTATTTCAGACAGCGCGCCTCCATTTGATTTCAAAATAAAAACTCTTCTTTTACTTGAGGATCTCGAAGCCCAAGTGCCCAACTTAAGTCCTCTCCCTTAGCCACAGGCCTAGCGTACTACCAGCTTGGAGACAGACTTGTCTCTCTGGCCTTCCCAGTAAAAGAAAACGATCTTTACTCGTTTCTTTCTCTGCCGACACACTTGAAACGCAGAGAGGATTTCTGCAGCAGATGTCTCCAGCCATCTGGATATGGAGATGGTGAAGAAAGAGGGGATGGTTGGACTTGATGATCACGGAGGTCTTTTCCAACCTTAAAGATTCTAAGCTCTTCTCAACACAAGAGTTTTCTTTCTGAAGCTTCTATCCCAACGCTACCGTTTGTCTGGAAGGAATCTGAGTCCTCAGGTGATCACAGAGAGAACACTGTAGAAACTCCCACTTCCTGAAGATGTTCTGTAGCCCCGTCATCATCTGGAGGAGAGAGAGGTCTTGGTGCCAGCGATCTCACAGCAACTACCCTCTTGTCACTAAAATGCGTGACATGCCAACGCTGGCGTGCGTCCCAGAAGCACTCCAAGTTAGGCTGATGAGAGACGGCAAGTCCCTCACGCCCACACCCTGCCCTGAAAGCTCGGGATGACAGAAAGGAAGATGGTGTATTCAACGAATACACCCAGTGCTTGAAAAGCAACTCCTGTTGTCCCTGATACTGACCATGGGTGCCAGTGGGCTCTGAGGGGGTCTTCAGAGCCCAGAGAAGCACAGGCAGGTATTGGCAAGTGTTTTGCAGATTTTCTCCAGTGAACGCTAGCGGTTTGTTCTTGCGCACAGGTGAAGCGAAGTAAACACACAAACAAAAAAATTAAGGGAAAAAAAAAAAAAAAGAAAAGGGTTTACATTTCCAGTGCTCAAGGCTGTGTTTGGCTGGGGCTGGCGGCTCCGGCTGGGGAGGGCAGGGCAGCGGCAGCAACTCACCTTGAGGTCGCGATGGACTACGCCCATCTGATGGCAATGCAGCACGGCCTCCAGGATCTGCTGAATGCAATGACTGCATGCAAAGACCGGGGCCGCGGGTTAGTTCCAAGCCTCCGCTCGCTGCCCGTAAGCCTGGCGGGACCGGGGCAGGAGGCTGCGGGCACCGGGAACAGGGCACCGCGCTCCCCGGCCCCGTTCCGCACCGCTCCGTGCCGCTCAGAGCACGACGGCCTCAGGCACCGCCGCCGCGGTGCTTTTAAAAATTTTTTTAAATTTTAATTTAGTTTTTTTTAACGACAATTTTTAAAAGGAAAATTGTCAGAAAAGCATAAATTTTGCCAATAATTAATTGATGAGGTCGTATTAAATATTTAGCACCCCCTGTCCTTTTTTCTCCTCTCTTAGAAATTGTAGCAGCCATTGAGGTAAGCAAAAAAAAATACCCACTCGAAACGAGGCGTTTTAGGTAAATTACGAACTTCTCGTGGGCCAATTGAGCCAGCAATGAGCATCACTTGCCTGAGGGTTCGTCATACTCTAACGCAGCAGTGTGCGACCGGTTGTTCTGCTACGGCAACCCAGGGTCTCAAGAACAGAAGTGGCGTGTGAAATCTGCAAGCTGACATACATCACAGCCAAAGTTCACCTCCACGTGCGTACACAGCGATACACGGACACCCGTAATGGAATACCAGACACGTTCGACAGCCACGGGATAAATCCAGCGCCTTGGAAGGAGAGCAGTTTTTTTTTTTTGGCAACCATTCCCCCTTTTTGCCATGATGTATATTAGGCCTGTAGACTTGCAAACTGGAAAGAGGCGTTCATGCATTATTCGTTCGGCTAGTTGTTTTGGAAGGTGAGTAGGATAGGCAAGGGAACATCGCAGACAACCCACCCTCTGCCCCTACCCAGCAGAAAAAAAAAAAAAACCAAAAAACAAACCCAAAACTCTTATATCCAATTGATGGGCACCAGATACTGACCTTCAGGTCTCTGTGAACTATGCCATTTAGATGACAATGATTAACACTTTCTAGAATCTGCTGTATACAATGACTGCAAAGATACAAGGGCAGAATGGAAGGGAGAACATTTTAAAGGCACATAATCACATCAAATACCAAATAAAATAAAACTTAAAAAAAGGTAAAGAACAAAAACAATTTTACATCTCCTGACAAGTCTCGATTGCACAGTGAACTGGAATAAACCAGTGTTGAATAGAGAGGTACTTCCAGCTCTAACACATCCAAAAAACAAAGCAAAACAACAAAAAAAAACCACACCACCCAAAAGAAACAAACAAAAAAAACCATTCAACGTGGAACATATGAAACCTGTGAGACAGAATTATTAGATTGTGTTTTCATTCAGCAGTATGGAAGCTTTTTCCAGTTTCCAAAAACTGCTACAGGAAAAATAAAAGTGGAGGCAACGTAACAATTAGTGATGTGTTTGGGTTTTTTAAAATTTTTACAGCGAAGTTAACATTACAACAAGTGCTGAAACAACAAAATGCCCAGAAATGAAACGATATACAGAAAACAAATGCAACAAAAAAAAGTCAAAAGCTAAGGAAAAGCAGAACATTTCGCATTTTGAATCTAATGGTTTCTTAAAACCTATCAGTAGGATAAAGCCAAGTCATTCCAAAAGGTGGCATGCATTTTCATTTCAAGTTTTGTCAAGCGCTAGTTCAGTCAGGAGTCACTCATGAAATGGAAATTCACATTAAAAAATGCAGAAAACTGTTTTATTTTGGTGCTTTAAAGAATTTAACTCGCACCTATTTTTCCATGCCCAGGTTTGCAAGTTTTGGCCATGCCAAAAAGCACAACGGAAGTATTCATCTTTCAGAGCACTGGAACTTTTTCAGACATTTTTTGGCACCACAAGAGCTTATAATTTATTTTTATTTTTATTTTTTTAAGATATCCTTGTGGCAGGAGTCGGTGACTGTAAGTAATACAAAGCAGTCAAGGGCCAAGGATTTGCTGCTGCTCATCCAAAACGTTTTGACCATGGAATTCAGAAGGAATGGTCATAAATCAGTAACTGGAGCCCAAGCCTGAAAACCCTTTCTTACGCAAGTAGTTCACGACTCACTGAACTGGACTGCTTGCGTGAGAAAAGACCGCTCGCACCAGTAAGGGCTTGCAGGAGCAGACCAGTATGAACAGTCCTAGGAGATGCAGCTATAAATTCTATGAACTATTTCTATAGGGAGACACACACACACACTACATATATATAGATATATATATATACACACACATGAATATATATATAAATATATAAAAATACAGAGATGCACAGCCCCTTCCAATAGGTCATAATTCTAGAACAGAAAAAAAGTCATCGCATTTTTTCCTTTTAAATCACAAATATCTTAAAAACACACACTGACACCATACGCTGGCCTTTGGCATCAATAGTAGAAAGTTTGCTTGGATCACAGAAGGCAAAAAAAAATTTCAAATTTTTTTAAAATATAGCTCCTTTCCTTCCACCCCACCTAAATTACTAATTTTGTTTTCTCTCTACAGCATTTCAGGTTATGTGTCGTTCCACATTTAAATGCTTAAAGCAGCGATGTTTCTACAGAAATTAATAAAAGCAATAAACAGGGAAAGCTTCCTAATATTCAGAATAACTTCTTGTTTGTTCATTATTATCCTACCATTGTTGTTAATGCTTTCCGGTCATCTGCCAATTAATTCAAAATGTAAAGGAATAATTGAAAATTATATCTACTAAATACGTATCAATGGTGCATGACTAAGAACACCCAAAAACATAAAGATTCTTTAAATTTACTTGGAGATAAATTTTCTGTCAAGAGTGTAGTGGTAGAACATATTTTCTTTGAAGTAATTGACCACAATGTTTAAGATTTGTAATTATATGAGCATATTTAAGATCTATTATTATATGAGGGCAAACAGATCCTGAGATGGAAAAATGGCCCCGATACTTTATATCAGCATGCAAATTATGATAATCATCAACTTATTCTTCAAGTTTTTCAACAATCACTTGCAGAAAATTGCTGGAGATTTCATATTTGAGCTCAGACTGAGATGCACAGTATAATTGCTTATTGATGAAACACAACAAAAATGTTTAAATAGGAAAAGGAAATTAGTACTTCTGGGCTGAGAATAAAAATGGTATTTAATTTAAATTCTTTCAAGACCGACATGTATTTCAAACTTTGATCAGCAAATGTAGGAATCCCTAGATGAGACAGCCGAGTCGTTATGTCCAGTTTGCAGAGGAGAAAACTGGGTGAGACTTTAACAACTTCACAAGTTTACAAAGATTTTAATGAACTGAGATCCAATTTCAGCTTTTTCAGATCAGCAGACATCAAGACTTCGTAGAGTTCTCCACCACGCAGCCCTGAGCTCAAAATGCCAAGCTGTGCCCTTCCAAGTCAACGAGAGCTCCAGCAGAAATCCTGGAGTCTCACAGACTGTGCCAGCGAAACTGATGCCAAAGACCGGGAGCTATTCCAGTAACTATCCTACAATTATTAAAGGCAACATTGGAAAAACAAACGACTTACCTGGCATCTGCTTCACTATAATATTCTCTTGCAACTATATCTTCAAATAATTCACCTCCAGTGACTCTGTTAAAAAAAAAAGCAAGATGGGAAAGGAGATTTCAGAACTGAAAACGTGCATCTTCAATTAACTGGGCAGGAAGAAGTCAGACAAGAAATATTTCTACAGAAATGCAGGAGGTCTTGACCGGCAAGGTGAAGCAACTAAAGTAAAAGGTTTATCCATCCAAATCGTTACGTGAATAAAATGGATGTGGCGGAAGAGCAACCATAACTAGAAGATAAATGCAAAGAGCATCGGCTTTTTGGGCAAGATGCCGTACGTCAGTTAAGGATGTCAAGAGTAAGCAGTGAAAGTACAAGAATAAAGGGATCTGACCAGCAAGGATAATCGCAGCTGAAGTTCAGAACAGTTCAGGATAAATTGAGAACTGCAATGTAAGACAGGAAAGAAAGAATACGGTAATGCTAAAAAGGGAAAAAGGCCTTTAAGTGTAGGTCAAAACACAGCAGAGGTGTAGCCATGTGCCAAGAGCGGCTTGCTTTTGTGCTTTTCCTAGAAAGAGAATTACTGAGTTGGAAGGACAGCATCCATAGAATCCGTACCTTAATCTGTTTCATGGCAGATGTTTTTCCTAGAAATTTTTCAGTTACCTTTGTCAAAAAGTAGGAATAGTTTAGTGAAAAGGACACTTAAAGTAACAGAGGAGGCATTAATAGTACCAGGGAAGAACTGTATGATCCGAAGGACTAGTAACAGAAGGAATGCTGTGCATGGTTGCATACGTGGGATTTCATTGTACAGCCAGAGGTTTAATAGTAGGAAGCGGTTAAAAAGCAAGAAACTGGGTGACAGCAATGTCTGTACATCCAGCAGTAAAATCCCTCCCAGTATCGTACACAGCTCTGGTCACTCGCGTTCAGAAAGGGGAATTGGAACAGCAACATGAGCAGAAAATTGCTACTAGGCTATCCATTCACTTACTCATCCTGTCTTCTCAGAGAAGCAAAGCTTGGCAAAACAAAGTTCATGAAAATAATGAAAATAAACAAAGTTTTATGAAAATAAATACTCAAAAGAGTATAAACTCTGCTCTCCATAGAGGAGAACTGTAAGGGACAATATTGGTACAATAATAAATAAGCATACAATACCTGTGAATATATACAAAGTTATCATCAGGAGAAGTTTTAAAACCACCAGTACATCTGGTGTAATTAAAAAATTTTTGGTAAAGTAACTGAGACAGGTATTCACTTTTTAAGATGAAGACTGACGAGCTTGCAAATAAAACCATAAAACTTGTCTGCCTCTGCACACAGGCCGCACGAGTCCGCCCGACTCCTGCTTCCCAAAACCTTGATCCTACTGAGATGCCGACATAAATAATTCCTAAATGGGAGGACATTATATTCTCAATAAACTCCCAAACAAATAAGCTGGAGTCCGCTACAAGATGCCGAAAGATTAAGATGCTTAAAAATCGATACCACATCTAATACAATTATTATTGAATACATTTGACTTTAACAGGATTAAAAAACTAAAAGTGAGGATATCTGCAATCTTCAGAACTGAAAGATTCATCTGCAAATTGCGGTACTAACCACTCGTTGTAGATCCCAGTTATTCTGTCACATTAGATGACGACAGCAGTGACCGGCTCGGCCAGCAGCACAGCTCCCTTCTTTGAGAAGGCCACTTAAAGAACTTTTATTTTCACATTTCCATTTACATTTGAGCTACGTCATCTTTTTGTCTGAGTTTACACCTTACTGACTTAGAAAGCCATCACTTTCAGGTAACAGAATGCTATTTTGTACAAAAGTCTGCAATAAAATCTGGAGGAGGTAAAATAACCGGTTGCCTAACTTGTACTCTCTCGTTCTTTTTGTCTTCTACCTTCCAGAAACCAGCTTTGGTTTCTGTAACACAAAATGTTTGATTGATGTGTATTTTGACAGTCTTTGATACCTCGTTTTTGCACATGTATTTGTCTATCACAGTGCTGGCAAAGAGGAAAAATTCTCAACTTTGCAATGAATGAAAAAACAAAGCATCCTTTGATCTTACCCTTCCCTAAAACACTTCTTTTTGATCCAAGCCAAAAAAGAAGAGAGAAAGCTTTTGTCATCAAAGTGTGTTTCAGTGGGAGAGAACACCAAGCTGATGTTTGCTCTTCTCGAGCGCGGAGAAAAGAGGAGGATATGCATTCTGATTTGCTGACACTCAACATTTACCTGGCATTCATAAGCATTGTTAAATGATGAAAAAAATAAAAGCAACAACAGAGCAGGTGAATTGCACTGACAACCACACAAGTAGTCAACAATTCCCACGCTCTGTCACTCTGAGGAACACATTAGGAATACTCCTCCGAAGGCAGCTCAATGGCCATAACGAAGGCAGGTAGCGCAGGGGACTAGGAGAGCTCAGAACTCACCCGCATCTTCCGACTCAGAAAAAATCCTTGCAGCCGCGTTAGCAGCCTTTGCTCACTGAGCGTGTGTGAGCAACGTGTCCTTGCAGCTAAAAAGGTCAACTACATCACGACAGAGGACCAGCAGGTTGAAGGCACTGATTCCTCCCTTGCCTTTGGCACTCGTGAGATCACAGCTGGAGCACTATGTCCCCTTTTAGACTTCCCAGTACACGAACGACGTCGATATAATGAACTGTGTCTAATGGAGGGCCACCAAGATGGTTAGGAGGGCAAAGGTTGAGGTAACCGGCTTGGTCACCATTAAGATGTGAAGGCTCAGGGGAGATCTCACTGCTGACTACAACTCTCTAATGGGTGGCTAAGCAGGGACAGCATGAAAGGCAAGCTGAAACACCAGAAATAACAAATAGATACAAGGATTTTTCTTCCTTTGTTGTTATTATCATTATTTACTATGCACTTGCTGTGGAATTTCCATCCTTGAAAATGTTCCAACCTTGACAAATCCCTGAGCAACCTGATTCAACTGGACCTTGTTTGAGAAGGGGGTGAGATCCGATCACTTCTAAGCATCCTTACCAACCTACATTATTCACTGATCTCATAAATAAAGAACAGAACAGTTACCAATAAACTTCTTTTTATGCTCCATATGGTTTAATACCAAAGTGGCTGCAAAGCATTCTATTCCTTATTAGATGTCCATTTTCTTAGGTGGATTTTTACCCTCTCTGTCCCTTCAGTTCCCAAACACAATAGCTAGACAAGGACCCGAGAGATCTACTATGAATAAAAGCTACAGGAATAGAAGAGATCCTTAGTTATGAGGTTCTCCTTGCATAGTGAAGACCATGACCTGAAACGAAAGTGTGAAGCACTCTGGACAACGCATGGCTCTGCGCTACCGCTCTGTTCCCACTAAGAGCACTGAATTACGCAGAGTGTGTGCTGAAATCAGAACTCTTGGAGGTTTTGCTGACCAACAGAAATATCCAGGCTGATCTCTGAGATCAAATTACAGAAGGAAATTAAAATAGAGGACTTACCTGTAATTTGACCAGTGCTTCTGTTAAATGCTTTTTTTCCCCCTCCCAGGCTAAAACAATGAAAAACGGACACATCGTACCACCTGGGTGGGGCAGGAATCGCACACAGATTCGAGGCTGTGTACTTAAATTAGAAGGTGCTTCAGTGAGGTCCTACTTCACGACAGGACATTCACGATAGGAAAATTCACAACTGCAACAAGACAGTTAAAAGGAACTCCCAAATCAGCAAAGCTAGCTAAAGCAGCCTCTGCTGGGGATCACACTGGTGGTGTTTCCCAAAAAAGAAATGTTCAGGCACTTACCCTAGGCAAACATTGTTCTGTAATTAGGCTTTTTTTTTTTTTTTGGTATATTTGTTTCTTCTATACAGTAGAGTGCCTCCACTTGGAATTCAATAGCAATGCCAGGATTCTAAATGTAACAATTATTGCATCTCATCAAGTGCACGAAAATGGGAGACGCTGAAAAAAGAGAAGCTCATTGACTTGCACAAGAGAGTCCTCAAGTGCTACAGCTGTTTCCATTCAGATACAGCAATTAATACTGTCAGAATTGATTGGATTTGAACCCATCTAACATCGTTAACGCTGAAGACAATCTCACTGGTGCTCAGCAACTGGAAATGGGCTGAGAGAGGGACGCAAATCCTACCTGCAGTTGCCTTAACCAATATGGGAAGAGGAGTAAGAAACTTGACGAAGTCCATTACTAATCCTGCTATGCACATTCAATTAATCTGCAAATCACTGTATCTAGTGAGAGAAACACCACAGGAGGAAGTCCTTTGCTCTGGAGAAGTATCACAGAAGGAGATCAGTTAATTTTCTAAAATACCTAGGAGCCATACTGGTAGACCAGTAAGATGCCTCTGGTTCCTCGGCAGTGACAGCAACGAGACGTTGAAAATCGCTGCTTTGCCGAGTGAAGTGCAGAACAACCACCACGCTCCAGAACGACACTGCCAGGTGTATATTTGAGAGACAGGGAGTCAGCAAGTGAAGATTAACTTATTTTATACATATATGATGTGTCACTACTTCACTGCATCTACTTCTGTCGTACGTAGGGCTTCTTACGGAAGCACCCCAAAACCGTATTTCATCAGAAAGCGCATCTTTCGCTGTTCAATGCCCAGTTTGCACGCAGATTTTAGAAGACTTCCACCTTCCCGTTTTGATACTGGGACTCTTCACCCAAACGCACACCTGTAACAGAGTACATTCATCCCTTTTTTCCTTCAGATAAAAAAAGCACAGCTATCACTGAGTGAAGCAACAGGCTGCTCCTTCAGACTGCAGACATCTCTACGACATTAATTCAAGAGATTATTAGAAATTCAAAACAGAAAGTTATAATGATGTTTTTTTTTTCTGCTCACAGACAAAGCACTCTTCCTCTTCACTTTCTACGTGGGATGCAGTCTCAAAGAAATTTCTGAAGAAACAGTTGTACTGAATCCCACACAGTCTGAAAGAAATCATTAAGACAACGACACGACGGGATGTGCGGGTGGAGTGACAGTGTTACACCACAGTCAGGCTCCTGTTAAACAAAAATTAAAGAAATAAATAAAGGCATGTACTTGGCCTTCCTATTAAAGAAGTCCATATGGCGCCTTTTTTTTTGTGGCAGCTCTTTTAGGCACACTGAAACAAGCCACTAACCTACATATTTGTAACTTATTTTATTAAAAATTTCCTGCCAAGGCAGTATCTTTGGGTTAGGCATTAATTTTTTAATTGCAGAATACAGGCTTCTATTTGTTCTGTTACTATCGAGATAGAGCTACCGGTATCTCCAACTCCGAAGTTGTTCAAATGCTTTCCAGTTCAGATTGCAAACATAATCTCCTGAGATATGTCTGGCATTATATACTCAATTTAAGGGCAGAAGTGGACTAACTGCAATTACAGTAGGCCACAGTTTCTAACAGTACAACAAGAAATAAAAATGCCAGCAGTTTATAAAAGGGATATTGTCCCTAGAACTCAGAATTCTGCATGCATTTCTTGGAAATGTTCAGGATTAAGATTTTTCCAATTCCACACAAAAAGGATTCCTTTGTAGCCCTTAAAAAAAAAAAGGGCGAAACAAACCCCAGCACATGTCAGAGAACAAGTATGCATGCTGTGCCCTCCAGCCATTTCCAGTCAGAGCACTTACCTGGGACGCACACAAATTCCTGTTGAGCCCAGTTAGGATTTGAGTACTGAATCCTGAATGCCTTCACTGCAGACAGGCTACTTAATATTTTTGTATTGTTACTCTGAAATCTAGTCTGCAAGAAGTCTGCAGAGATTTCTTCCAAAAAATTAAGTCAGAAAAGAAAACAGAATGTAACCTGTACGTGAAAGCACACAACTGATTGTGGAAGATTCAGGTTCTAACTTACCTATGCTGAATGCAAATATTTCAGTTTTCATTCTTAGAAATGAGCTATTTCACATTTCTGGGGAAATAATCTTTTCTCATTCTAACCAGCCACATCATATTTGGCCTAAAAAAGCTCTTGGGAACGGGGGCAGTGTGTTGTTTGTCAAAACCATCAACCATCCTGGAAAAATTTGCAGTTGAAACAGATAATTTTATTTAATTAAGTCAGTTTTGCAAGACAATTCCTAACTATTCATGTTTGCCCGCACCCAGAACCAAAAGCAGTAACTTTTCAAGTGAGTGGACAAGTTTGCTTGTCCCGGGGAAGAAAGAGGACGATCAGTGTCGCTTTTTAAGAGTCTGAGACACACAGTCCATGTTGTCACCATTCCTTCTTGCGCTAAATCCCCGTTTCCAGAAGAAACAAGCTCCACTTACGCACAGTCACGACATGAGCAGCTCACAGGCCTGAAATTCCCGAAGCAAAATGGGAAATAAGAAGGAAACTCCTTTCTATATGCTGGGCATTTTACATTCTGATATCAGTGAGATACGAATTGGGAATAAAATACTGAAAGAGTCTTTCCTTCTAGGAAACTCAGGCTTACCTTTCAATCCAGCAATGGAGATTTTCTGTAGAGAAACTACTCTTCCATATTTTTTTTTTTAATTTTTCCTTTACAGACACTGACTTGCAGCAAATTATTTTTGCCAAGTCACGTCTGCTTGGCTTTGGCAGATACCATGCAAGTTCTACATTTTATATCAAACTCCACTTCGAAAGTGACTCTATTTATTCAACATTTTTAATAAGTAATTCTTACAGTGACACTTAAAAATCAGTTTTTGCGCATGCAAATGACCGAATACGCCATTGGCTCTGTTTACATCTGTTTGCCCAACTCATTGTACCAGAACCATGCATTTATTTTGTGAGTTTGCACATCTAAACATCTAGAAGTTTGAATGCCACATCCCCAACATGCTAAACAATATGTAAAACACATACTTACAAGTCAAAGACTAAGTAATGGAATCCTTCTTCTGATATGCTGTCATGAAGCCGCACTATTGAAAAGGGGAAAAAAAAAAAACCAAACATAAACACCAGTCATCTTTTTCATGTCTTTAATGTCTGTCTGTGATTTTGGGGGGAGAAGGGAGGATTTTAATCCTACTGCAGAGCTGGTATTGCATCTTTCATGTCATACAGCTATTTTCTCAGCAGCATTACGGCATAAAAGTTGTAAACAAAATGCGATGGGGGAAAAAAGCCACAATTAATCCTAGATTTCAGCAGAATAACAAACTTTAAGGGCTATGTTAACAAATCCCACCATCAGACAATAGATGCTGGTTTTGAAAGAGAAAAGCATCATTGCAAACTAAAAGCATTCGACTATACTAAAATAAATGGAAAGCAAAAGTGCACACTCGGTTAATAATTCAAGATTCTTTCTTAACTAATCATTAAAAAGGAACTTAAGTTAAAAATGAAATCACCATCTGCAGTCCCTAGAGTAATCTGCCGTTTCCTAGTCTCACCTTCTCCTTTTTCTAACTCTTAATTAAACGTCTTCAATTTCAGTTGAGATAAAAGAGTCAAATATTTAAACACGTTAACTACTGAGACGGTGACTAATTTAACTGTAACACAGTCAGCTGCAGTAGCCTAAAAACACAGTACTTGTCCCTTTGGAAGCCAGCTTTCTGGAATCATCGTCATCATCATCATCATAATACATGCTTGTAGGTGAAAAAATGAGACAACTTGTGTGTGACTTATTTATGTTCCCTTAAAAACAAAGAAAACTCACCAAAACCAAACTGCTCATCCCCTCCCTATCAAACAAGGACAACTAGGTCATAACCAAATCTGTACTCCACCATCGGGAATAGTCTTCCAGAAGAACAATTCAAGCCCACATTTCTTGTTAAGACTCCTTAAGCAAAATAAGAATGCGACCACAAAATAAAAAAAATTACAGATATTCTGGGTATACAATACCTTTGTAAGACAAAATCCATGAAATAATGCCTCCCTGCACTCATTCAGGGCTCATATCAGCCTGCAGTGTATTTTCATGGTGGGATGTCCATGCATGGGAAGTGAAAAAAAAAAAAAAGTGGAGGAAGAGGAGAAATTCTGGGAATGGCAAGCTTACTCATAGGTTTAGTTCGCTCTATCGAAAGCATTAAACATTTGCTTTAATTTTAGTAAGTTTTACATTCATTTGTGAAAGCTGATAGCTAAAATGAATCAACCTCTCCAACGCCAACACTAGGCACATGTGAAGCTGCTCAGAGCAACGAACTCGATGAAGGAGGAATTCTCTCGCCACGCATCTGACGGGTGCTGCAGGGAAGGGTATCAACTTGTTCATGGGAATACGGATGAGAAACCACGAGGGACCTAAAGCCCCTAGAATTACAAACCGCATCAGCCTGAGAAAAAAAGGAAGCTCTGACTGAAAGGTTGGCAGACTTTGGGTAAGGAAGGCTCAGCGCGACCTACAGATGGGAAGGGTGGGCAGGGAGAGGAGCCAGTGCCTGGGGCTGCGACAGCCTGGCCAGGTCAAACTGCCTCTCGTTCAATCACCGCAAAGAGCCTTTTCTGGAAAGATGGAAGCTGCATGAGAGGACTTGCCAGAAGCAAAATGATGTGATGTCTAGAAAAGAGTCGTCAGCCTTTCTAGCGCTTGTCACAGCCAACAAGCTCGCAGCCTCCTAACGATTAGAACCCCATGTCGTGTTTACGCACGCCTACGTATCCACATCTAAAGTTTTCCACGAGAATGCACTGGTCAGCTGCAGAACTTCATTTGAAAATCACAGAATCACAGAATGGTTTGGGTTGGAAGGGACCTTCAAAGGCCACCCAGTCCAACCCCCCCTGCCAAGAGCACGGACATCTCCAACCAGATCAGGTTGCTCAGAGCCCCGTCCAACCTGGCCTGGAATGTTTCCAGGGATGGGGCATCCACCACCTCATCCATTTCGCATTTTAAGAACTCAAATCACATCACGGTTGAACTATGAATTAAGTCTTGAGGTTTTTCTTAATTACTTTAAATGAAATGGCGATTTCCAAAGCTGATTTTCCCGCAATACACGAAGCTTTGTCAGTAGCTTGATCCAAATCATTATCACTCATAGAACCAAATAAAAAAAATCAGTGGCCTAAAATTGCTTTGTGTTCAAAACTGAACTGGTGAGGAAAGTGTAAAAGAAAAGGATTTTCAGATTTCCCCAGATGGTAGCTTTATGTATTAATCATTTTTCACACAATACATGACATTTTAAAAAAAATATCAAGTAAACATGACTTTTTTTTACTTAATAATATTTAGCCCAGGGAAACATCTTGTGTTTACACAATACTGAAGAGAAAATCAGCTCTTGGCTGACTCACTGCCCGGAGCTCGTGATGATTCAGAAGAGCCAAGTAGGTCTAAATCAGAATTTGTGGTTTTGGCTGGTTCTATATTCTAGATTTGTCTACGTTTTTACAAAGTGCAAGCCTTGAGCATAAAAGACCAAGGTAATGCACTGCTGCCAAAAATAATAAAAACCCCCAAAACCTGAATCAACTTCCTTTCTGGTTGCGTTCTTTGAGTTGAGATCTCAATACCCCCAAATGTCTGGTCTTTAAAGCAAACCGAATGTGAGATGAGACACCACATACTGGTCTAGAACAGCATCCTGACGTTTCTAGCTCAGAACAGAGACCCCTAAAACATCTGGCTTTTGAGTACACTACTTCATACGGTAGCAGTCAAGAACGAGCGCCCAAAAATTAGCAGTGGGATTTAGGACAGACCCTTGGGTACTTCACAGAGATGCAATGTAACCCTAAAATAGCAAATTTTGGAGTGCAGCTAGTACGTTTTGCATAGGCCTCTCCAAAAAAGTGTAAAACTGTTTAATACACAGCAAATCATACCTTTTGACAGAAACCGCTTGCTCCTGAAACAGATTGGTGAGAACTCTAAGCACGTTTTCTCTATGAGCACTTTTTTGGATTCAAAGCAGCGCTCCTCTCCTCGCTGCTCGCTAACGGCGTTATGCTCAGGACAGGCAGAAGCCTTCACGTTCGATTTCCTCTATCACATACGGACATTGACAACTACCAAATACTTCTGGTGAGGCAGAATATTTGCTGCCAGCTGCTTTCAAAGAGCTCTGAAACACGTAAAACAATCCAGATTTTTTAAATGTCTTTAGAGAATTGAAACCAAGTATTGCATCTTAAAATTTCAAAATGAAATCCACCTTTAAAATATTATTTTGGTATTAAAACCAGACAGTCTTGGCTTGAGCTTGTGGTCACAAAACAGCCAACAGCCTATGTTCATACACATACTTTTTTTTCATGGTTCATTGCTCCTCCTGCTCTGGTGTGGATTTGCTAGCAACCAGCTGAAGCAAAGGACCATGTTCTTTAATTACCGCTGTATTTTTGAAATAGGGAATGACTTTCTCACACACGTTTATGAGAAAGTCATCTCCTAGGTAAGAATGAAGTCAACAGGAACATATCAAAGTAACAGGAGAAGACTAAGTGGCACTTCATTGCCTTTGGTTTGAGGCACATCCTTTCCTAGAAGAAGGCTTCTCTGTTCAGTGTCACCGCAGAACCACAGCTCCCTTCTGACTAGAAAAGGACAGCAATTTGAGATGATGAACGGTGTTTTTTCTCAGCCTGCTGAGGCTATTTCCTTACAAGCCAACTTCCTTACTGTAGCTCCATGGTCCCTCTCCTGCAGCGGATTATGGAGAAGACGTTAACAACCTTTGACAACAAAGTCGTTGCTCTTCAGCAAACCACCTGAAACGCCTGATAGGAATCCAGGGAGCACACAGCTCTTTCTTTTGGAAAAACACTAAGTCCACAAAAGATGCGGAATATCCCTTTGGATTCAGCACTGATTTTCATCTGAAATACTTTCCAATCACCACTCGGTGATAATCATTATAATAATGTAAGGGAGAACTCCTATCGGCTTTATTAGCGTTGAATGTAGCCATTAGTGCGGGCAAGTTCCAATCAGATTGAAAAGTAAAATGATCTCCTTTATTTGACTCTTTGTGCTGAAGTACAGTATTTTGTGTCTATTCTACAGAAAAAAGCTTGATATAATGGCCAAGCAACTTTACTATCTCCTTTCTGAATTTCTGCCTTTAAAGAAAAAAAAAAACAAACCAAAAATAATAGTATTCTACATATGAAAATCAAATTCTTCCAGGCAAGGCGACAAGTCAAACAGTAGATAAAGTCAGATGAATTTCTTTGGGATAACAATATCTCCTCATATCTAAAACTACTGCCCAAACCATTTATTTTTACGAAACTGTTGAAGTGATCATTTTGATAAATTTGGTGTCTGAATTAGTTCACACTACAGACACAATATCTGAGAAGACTGACCTTCAAGTAGAAGTTACGGTCCACGGTCAGCACAGGAGCTCCACAAACGCGCACGGAGGCGTCAAACTGCCAGAGTGACGGTCACCACGGAAGACTCTTTCCATGCAATCCCATTTATCGTCTTTATTAATAGAGCACGGAAAGGGATAACGTACATAACGGTAACGTCGTTGAAGACACTCATTTTCCCTTTGGTGCTGAAGATTGAGGTGTATGGACTCCCAGAAGCATTGATCCTGTAAGCTAGATGTCCCGACTGAGGGCACTGTTAGGAAGTTACAGGGCTCATTCATCAGTAATAAAGGTTTAAAATGGGTCTGAAAGTCACAAAAGGGTATGTTGTATTTGCTGACACATGCAAGTTACTTCTTCAAGTTCCTGTCTTCCTGTGAGAAAAGTGAGAAAGGGACAGATGTGCTCTCCCTCCATGGTCACTTCCCAAAGTGTGCTGAAGCATTTATGCAGATCTGTTGCAGATCATCTTCATTAGAAAAAAAAAAAAACAACCAAAACCCACCCTTTAAAAAATGAGCTTAATGACTTAGTGGGATGAACTTCATGGAAAGACTTAATCTTTGGTATCTGCTTGCCACTAGGTACGGGATAAGCTGTTGCATTTGAAAATAAAGACGTAAAACAAAACTTGAAAAGACCTCAGTCACTGACCACAGATGTGGTGCTTGGTAATATCTGAACCACTCAATTTTCTATGTCAAAACACTTGTCTACAAGCATTTTCTGCTCTTTCGTTTCTGACAAAGAATGTGTCGCGCTCAACAAAACTGCTTGGCTGAGAAGTGGAAGATCCGCAGTGGCTTCGCGCTTTTAGGACTCAGATCTTTCCTGTTCTACTAAATAAACCAAGGTGATGAGGGAAGGAAAATAAAGCTACTGCTTTGTCAGAAACTCGCCTGGATGCCAGTGCAGGAGTCATTACAACAGCGCCAAGAGCTGCGACCAAAGTCAAAATCCATCCTACAGCTTTTGCCCTGGATCCCAAGCTAAACATGAAAAACACAAAACCGCACACGGGAGCAGAGCTGCAGACGCAAAAGCTTGCAAACCACTGCTCAGGAGTGCTGCTGTGTGCACTGATCGGACACCTGCTGCCTTCAGAAAAACCCCATACTCACTGCAACCTCACCCGCTCTACCTCGATAATCCACGTTTTTCCATTGCTGTCACTACTCCCTCTCTTCTCATGCACGGTATAAACCATCTCCGCTGAGCAACCGAACTCCCGAATATTTGGGTACATGGCACGGAGTCTCTGCCACCATTAACGGACCAACGCCCCGTGTCTAAGTGAGGTCGCTGAAAGCTGAGAGGCGACCACAGAAGAGACCGTGCGGATGTATGGAGTGAAATGGAGTCGGCAGCTGTGCTGCGCAGAGGTCCCCCATCATCTGCCGAGCCACCAGACGACGGATGCCCAAGCCACGGAGCAGCCCCGGGCTCTTGCAGACGGGCAGTGCTCCGCGTGTGCAGAGAAGTGTCCTCTTCCCCTGCTCACACTTCAGGGGAGTCAGAAATTTAAGCAGTACCGTTAAAGCTGAGATTGCTCCTTATGCTTGTACTTCCTCACGTACAACACTATTCTTCCGAGACCACGAACGCCTGGGGCTCTCTATAATAAAGCTGCTCAGTTACAGCAGAAAGAACTTTGCAAATATTAATAAGAGCCATGACCTAACAATCTGAAATATTTAAAGGCTAATCTGGTGAGATTAGTGCAGCAGCAGTGCTCAGGGGCAGCTGATTTTTGAAAGACATTCACCAAAGAGTAATGCTTTGCGTATCTAAGAAAATAATCCTCCCCCTTGCTGTTAAATACACAGGGGGTACACTGGAATACTTACTGTCATTAAATGACTTTATGCAAGTCAGCAGTGCTGCGTACGCTATTAACAGGTCTGTGTTCAGCACAGTTCATCAAAACTTCCAAATTCATTCAGAAGATAAACAACTTTTCCTTACAGCGCAAATTCACGGGTTATTTAGGGTCAACAACTTGGAGAAAAAATCCCATTAATCTGCATCTGTACTGGTATAATGGAAAATGACAGGAAAAATAATTAGGCAATTTAATATTTGGAAAGACTGCATTTGTCCCCAAGGCACTGTAACAGCTAGTGTTAACTAGTAAGAACAAAATGTCATATATTCTAAAAATACTCAGTTGTGACCAAAACCCTCCCCCGTTAGGGCCCTCGATATTCTGATTAAACGCCAGGAATATTTACATTCACTGCCTTCATTAAAACCCAAACCCCACAAGTCTAACGCGTGCTTAGAAGTCAGTTTGCCAAACAGTTTTGGCGAAAGATTCTCGCTACACAGAAAAGAAATCATTATTTGCCAAGGTAGATAAAAGACCAGATTTTGAAGTGAGACTATGTAAATCCAGGTACGGATGTCAAAGCAGATGGCCTCAAGTGACCAACTCTTTCGGCACGGTGAGACTCTTGCCTCATTCCTGCTGGATGAAGATGGACAGTTTGAGCAGGTCATCAACATGTGTTGTGGGAAGCGTCAGGGAGAGAGGAAAAAAGAAAGGATGCTTTAGAAAATGTCTGTTTTGCCATCAGAGGAGGTTCATAACGCCCTAAAAAAACCCAACCCAAGCGGCTTCTCAAGTCTCAACCAGTGACGTGTAGGCACAGACAGACCCTCAGGTGGAGCTTCTACGCGTGCTTCAGGCACTAAGTGCTAACAACCAAAACTTAAAAGACAGAAACAGATCCAGTCTAAACATCTGAAATCTAGCTGCTAAAAATCAAACATCCCAAATAAAATTAACTATTAAAAAAAAAAGTTTGGATGTATTCCAAAACATATCATTCTGTAGTAGCAGTCTCCAGGGAGAGCAGTTCTCATAACTCTGACATTTTTTTTTTTAAGCAACAGATTTTTGTTGCTTTTCAGCACACAGGTGTGTGTGCGCGTTTAGGTGTGGACTCACACGCAGAAGACTACGTGGGATCATGTCCTGTATTGCTGAGGTTAAAAGGAGTTACACACCTTTAATTATTCATCAATGGAAAAAGCAAAATTGTACGTAGTTGTTTAAGAAAAGAACAGCGTACTGCAACGTACACCTCTATCTTGATGTCTTCATTTAATACATAATCATGTCATGTGCTAGAAATCCTGTATTTCAGGTTGCGCTAATTCCTCTTTACAGTGAAAGCCCTGCTTTTGTAACTCGAACAAGATTTTTTCGCAACACAACAAAAAGCCTTACAAATGTCATCAGATTAAGCCTCGTGAGGAGAGCTGGGTGGATTAGAAGAAAGCCTGACACCAATTTTTGCTAGGAGCAAACTGGTGTCTCAGTTGCCAGTGTTGATGCTAGAGCATTAACGTTATTTTAGCATTCCTCAGAACGTGTAAGAAGAGGAATAATGACTACCTAACACCAGAATTTCACGGAGCGTTAACTAACAAAAGGAGAAGCTGTAACATAGAGATGTTATATTAATTAAAATTAGCAGTTTGGAAAACCACACAGCATATTTTAGTGGAGGGAATGTAATCCGCTTTGTTTTTCTAAAAGAAGGGCCTAGTTCTCACGTTAAAGCAAGTCGTCGTTACAGACCAGCGATGACAAAACTGTCACAAGGGTTGGGTAGCTCCTCGATTGCCAAGAGTCGTTACACAGTGACGTGCAGAATTTTAGCAATTCAAGAAACTGAAGGGATGGAAAAGATCAAATGAAAAACTGAAGGAAAATCCGCTCGATGCACAGAATCCAACATCCTAATTAGACAAGCAAAAAAAGTCTATTAATCCCTGCTGGAAAGATGCAGTTCTGTATCTTTCCAACAGATACTTCTGCCAAATGTAAATGTGGGAGAAGTCTTTCTGCTTCTAGACTCTGCATGCACCACAAGAAAATAAAACTTCAGACAGAAGTGCCCAGTTGTCAAAATTACATTATGTCCATTTTAATCCTTACAGTGCTGGCCAAAAATTAAAAACAGATCTATACAAATTATCTGTAGGACCTACACATCTACAAAATTGGATACTGGAGGGTTGTAATCATTGGGCAAGAGACAGCTTCCCTTCTTGGCTTCCCTCTCTTAAAACACATTAAACACAGAAATATAAACAATTTATATAATGACCATTCAGAGAAGTAGGTTTGTTTATTTTTTAAATGCTCCCCTTTCATGAGGACAAGGCCCCACGGTATTTAAAGACACCAAGTCTTTATGAAAACAGAGGAACCCTACTTCAAATATTTCAAACAAAAAGGGAAGCAGAAAATTGTCATCCTGTGGCGTGACTCAAGAAGTACCACAGAAAAGACATGTCACCTGCTGGGCTCGATCCTCTCCTAACGGAGCAGGGCACGCGCCCAGCAGCCTCAGACAACGTCTTCAAAGAAATTAGCACCGTATTTAAGGGATCTTCAATAACAATCACTTTCAGAAAATCTAGGCCAAACTCTTTCAGCCAGTAGAACCAATTACCGCAGCTGGATTTCCCAAAACTTTTCATTTTTAGGTTTTTTTTTTCCCATTTTAAAAGCTTATTCCTTAAGTTTATGAGAGGAAAGACCACCAAGCAAAACCAAAAGGGCATGACTGCGTATTCAAGGTAACGTCATAAAACTCTTCATTTAAAAGTTGATTAGAACTTACAGGAGTAAGAAAAGATACAAGATGATATTTATGTCAGATACTGATTTTTTTTAATAGCTGAGCAATAATCCAATTCTTGTATGCAATTTGAATTCAACGACCACTCCTACACAACCAGCTTAACAAAGAATATTTGTAATTAATATGAACTATTGATATGACCAAGGGGAATATGGAAAACGTAGTATTTATATACACAGTCATTGTTTTTTGGTCTCTCAATGCTTTAGGAGAACAAGGCCTTAAAATTTTAAACCAGGTCATTCTGGCTGCTGGAGATAACTAAAGCATGGTTCCCCACTGTTCTCTTCCAGATCGTTTTACTACATCTACGCTAAGGAAACGCAGCAGGGTTGAAGAACCAGCTCTATAGCCTGATGACTACATTAAATACACTGTAAACTGCCATCTTGCTGTTAGGAATTGCATGCCAATTTACCCTAATTGAATTAGTGAAGCTACAATAAACATTACGCACCCCTCTCTCCCTCCGAAGGCTGACTGAAAACTTGACATTCCTGCCTGCTTCTTCCTCCCAAGAATTTTTCATTTTAGTAGTAACACTAAAAAAAATAACTTTCAGTCTACAAAAATGAAAAAAGAAAATCCAACCCCGAAACCCAATACTGATTTAAAACACAAACATTCATTTTGTTGAAGGAAGTATTTCCAGATTTTTGACAAAACAGCTATTTTCTGTGTAAAGCAGATATAAGCCTTTGGTAATTTAAGAGAGCGCAAGACCGCGAGATTCAAAGTACTATACCATGACAAGGTGTTTCCATAATAATCCTGCTCCGTCTCTATCCGCTGGGCTGGGCTCAGAACCATCTGTATTATTTTCTGAGTGAATGCGGCTTCCCCCCCATCAATAAACCATCGCAGGCAGTAACGCTACCAGAACTGAAGACAACTATAAATTACTATCGTTTTCCTAACGCGCAAGTTTACAAGCGAGCGATGATCCCAAATGACTGAAAGGGTTTGCTTTACAAAAGGCACAGATGACAAACTTGAGGCCGATGATGAGAAACTGCCATTGTCTTTTAATCACAAGTCTCACAACAAATGGAAATTGGAGAGTTTGCCCTGTCCCGCGGGACCAGTTGTAAGATTGTAATTAGCTCAGGGAAAACCCACATAAACTTGGATGGAAGAGATGCTGCAAGAGAGAGCTGGAAGCCAGTCTGTAGTCAAAAAAAAAAACAAACCCAGACTGCCAGTTGCAGTTGAAGCATCTCTGACTATTCCTCTTATTTGGCACATCCAGTTAACTCCCAAAATATATATCCTACCCAAGATAGCTGCAAGCCATCCAGCTGCAATTAGACTCCAGGTTATCAAACAACTCTTTCCCAGCAAGACCATACAGTTAAATTCAACGTAATCCCAGCAGTAACACCATCGAGTAGAAATGGGTGGAACACAACGAAATAATTCTCGAGGTTACCTGCTAAAGGCATGCCCAATAAATAAATAAATTAATTAAAAAGCACTATTTGGATGATGCGATTGCTGATAGATGAGCGCTGTTCACCGCTGTGCAGCGGAAGAGCAGAAGCTGTGGATTTTATTACGATATCAGAACATCTTCAGAAGGCAAGCACGAGGAGCAGAGCGCCATGCTTGGCCCGGTGATGCTGTAACGAGAAGCTGGACGTATTTCAGGGAGACAGACATCTAAAGGGCAAACTAAAATTAGAAGCACACTCCCATGGGCAGTTCATGAGAATACTAACGCTCTGGCGAAGCCGCTAAAAAAAGAACCTCCAAATTTGGAAGGTGACTGGGAGGAGAGAGGTATCATTAAGTCCCTATCAACTGGGAGAAATCCCGGATCTGCAGTTTTGGAGGAGTAAGAAAGTCTTCAGCGCAGAAATCTGCAAAAAACCAAGCTAAATGGAGCAATTACAAGGTATTTATCTGGTGCCAACGATGGAGTTCAGTGGTATTTGCAGGGTAAAAGGGCGGGGGGACTGCTGGCAACCTGGAACTGGTCGATTCTGTCCCCTCACCCTCGAGCACGAGGGGAGGACTGGTCAGACTGGCACCACACCGAAATGCAAAAAGCAAGAGGAAAAGGGATTTCTGCACGTGACACGACATTCAGCCTATAAAATGTACTTCCAAGTGCAGGCCTTGCAACCAACTGAAAACCGCGTTCCAAAAAGCGAGGCCCTGTTTACAGTTTTTAGTCCAATTACGCTTTCATTAAGAATTTACGTCACAATATTTGACCATGAAAGCGGATGTTTTTTTTAAGAAAAGAACCAAAACATCCTAACAAGAATGTAGCTGTATTAAAAAACATTCACGTTTCCTTCCAGCACCCTGTTTGCTGATCAGCAGGAAGGATTTTAGAGCAGGAAACATTCCAAATGCCTCGCTCCTTGCCCGAAACTATTTCCTCCTGCAGCACCCTGCCCAGGACAGCATCCTCAGAGTAGACTAACGCAACGCTCAGACCTAAAATTACGAGCAGAAAACCAGACCGTACCCTGAATGACACCCTATCTTGTCCCTCTGAAGTAAGCAGGCGGCACACGAGGAGCGGCTGGGTCGGCTGTAGGCAGGGAAGGCTGGAATGCGTCTCGCTCCGGCCATCAGCGACCATCGGGGAAGCTGTTGAGATGGCAGAGAGAATCTTCTGCAGGGTGCAAATGGCAAGACAAGAGGCAACAGACGCACGCTGGAGCATGGAAAATCCCAGCTAGGCCTAAAACCACTTTTGCTGACTTATTTATGTCGATAGGAAGGTGGTCAAACACTGGAGCGGGGCCTGGAGTGGCTGCGCAACACCCTTCCCTGGAGATTCTCCAAACTCAGTAACCTAATTTTACCAGACAAGGCTTGAGCAGGGGGTTGGGACAGGATAAGCTCCAGAGATCCCTTCTCACCCACAAGATTCCATGATTTACGATGCATTTTTTCAGGGGGTAGATATCTGGGTAGATGGGAGCAGCCCGGAGGACTGTGTCTCCTAATGAGATTCCTGGGTTTGTATCGTCTTTGAAAGAGGAGCAGAGACATTCCTAAGCTCCACAGCAAGCTCCCAAAGTGCCACTCCTGATTTATGATTGCTTAAGTCAAAACATGATCCACGGTCCAAAGTCCAGAGACCTTCCTTTCGCCTCCCAGCTCAGATCCCCAGGCGCTTCCTCCTCCCCGCCGGTCCTCAGCCTTCCTCCTCTCCCTCTCTCTGCCCCGTCTCCAATTTTATCCTTTTCCATGTATCACAGGGAAGTCGAGAAGCCAGGGTGGGACTCAGCTTTGAGGTGGTACAAACAGCCAAACACCTTCTCCTCGGAGAGACCTCTTCCAGAAGCAGGCACGTACCGATTCCTTCCCCTGGCCTCCCTGGGTAAGATGCCAACCACTCCAAACTGGAAGATCGAGGCTGCTTGGGAAACAAATGCCACGCAAACGATAATTCTCTATTTTCTCTTGGGAAAGCGAACGGGCCAGGACAGAAGGGTCCCATGGAGCGGGTTCACCCCACAACCACAAATGTCAAGGCCGGAGCTGCGTTTAAAATGGAAATTACTCGGTAACAATTTTACAACCCATACAGGAGATGCACTAATGCCATCCAACCAGTGATACCCATCCACACCACCAAATATACCGTAATTCACCCATGAAACCATCAACAACATTGTCTGTACAAAGCAAGGGGACCAGAACTTATAAAATGCCCTAAAAATGCTCTAAAAATGTCTGTGCTAGCTTTACTGCGAGAAAAAGCTTACTTTAGCTGAAGCAGTAGAGATCTATGTTTTTGGAGGAAAGGGTCCAGAGGAAAATTACATATTTGTGGTTTAGCTGGGAGTCATGATGTCTATCCGTATGCGTAACACGTGGTTGCAGATTCATAATAAACAGCTTTCAAACAAAAAAAAAAAGAAAGTAACTTCTCAAAGATTCATCTTGTGTGTATAAAAAGAGAGCAATTCATTTTAATATAGCTTATTTATATGGTTTTTCAAGTCAGCAATGCAATTATGGAGCTCTTCCTTCTAAAAAGCATACATGGAAAGTAAAACAGAACGAGAGATGAAAATACAAATGGGAAGTGTGGCAGCCACCCCAGTATTCACCCCCTGCAGCAGGTTCCTCAAGAGAGATGCTCAAATCCCACTTCTCGTTTCTGTGGATTACTGGGTTTTACATTTAAAATGACTGGCTTCACCGGCGTAACCGACTTTACGGAAAGAAAAAAAATCTTTCAGAGAATCTGGACAAATGATGAAAAGAATTTCCATACGTTTAAGAAAACGTACAAAACCAGCTATAAGCAGGTAAGGGAAAACCTTCAAGGTCTGGTCCACACTTCATTTATACTTTATCATTACCAATTTTGGTGCAAATTATGCATATACTTTCTAAGGTTAAAAAAAATGACAAAATTTGTGGCAAATATTAGTGAAACCTCATTTCCTCGGAAGATTATGGATGTTGCTACAAGTTATCAGGGACATTACAACCAGCAGTGCTTCACTTGAGCTAGAATAATCTTGTCCTCCACTAAATGGAAAGAGAATTAACCTAGCGTGGCAAAGAGCAGTGTCACTGCCGATACTAAAAGACATCTTTATGCTTCACAGTAACCGCCGAGAACGAGAATGACTTTCAGAAAAGCTGAGTTTAAACACTGAATCTGTTCTTTTATAATACTCACTAAATTGGCTTTTACATTAAGTATGAAATCATGTTACACCACCAGTTTATTTGGTTTCCTGACGTTTTAATTCTCTGAAGGACTATGGTTCACTTTGTTCATCGTGGAAATTAGAAATTTAATTAATTCAATAGAATGGATGGGAATTAAAATTGTGGAAACGATCAGCTCATCTAAGCAATAAAAATAATTAAAGGAAGCAAGATCTTCTACATGCATCAGTCCCACAGATTTCTGGTTTCTCTGTGAGGTCAAAAAAAGCTTTTCTATATATATATATGTATATAAAAACTATATATATATTTATATACATAGCTACAGTTAATACATTCCTAAAGACCATGTTTATTTAGCATAAGTTCATATAGCTGAGGATTTGTTTGCTTTCCACTGCATCAGGAAGGAACTGTGTTATTACCTTTTATGTCTGTATTAATATATTTTTGACTTAAAAAGCAAAATATGAAATTAAGCTCAGAAAAAATACTGTGCTGAAGAACTGCACCCACCAAACCTGAACCGGCTCGATTTTCGTTCCACATTTGGTTTATACAGTAACTTAACTAATGCCAGCTGAGCTACTCCTGACTTTGGCACATTAAGTCAAATGAAATTCAGAAAGGATTTACTAAATCCACATTTGCTGCATATTTACAGCGTTTCTCTTCAGATTCTTGTGGATTTATGTGAAGTCCAATGCAAAAACTTGGTGATATAAAACACAGAGGACACATTGTCTTGCATAAAGGACACAGTAAACCCACATATCTTTAATTACCCTCTGTCTAAAAAAGAAGCTTCTTATTTTTCCCCCTACATGAAGGATTTACCAACTTCTATGCTGATGTTTTGTGTTGCTGCGGGGAGAGATGAGAAAATCCCCAAACGCAGGCTTTTCCTCCTTTCCCTCAGGCGTAAGGACACGCTCCTGAGTAAGCAGAACGCAAGCACGAAGAGTCTGACAAGGAGCAGTGCCAAGTATCAACTTCCTCAGCAATTTATGAGAAGTTCCCAGCTCCAAGTACGGAAACCAGAGTAGACTGCAAATAGACACCAGCACATTTAGGAAAGGAGTTTAGCGATTTGTCTTTTTCCCCCTCGTTTCTCAGGCTGTCCTGCATCCGGCCTGCCTCCTGACCTGCTGCAAAGCCACTCTTCCTTGGAAAGATGCTGCTCTATATTCCCGTACGCCGGTCCAGCTACAGTTCTTCCTAGAATAAAGACTTCTGTGTGGTCACATCAACTCGCGCTAGCCAGCTCTGCCGCAGCTCCGGCCCGACCGAGGCTACGCGAGCAGATCTCGGCCACATCGGAGCTGACACGGCACCGTTTCTGCTTGGCAGCCCTACTTACCTCTAAATATCCTGACTTACAAAGCCATTCGGGGACAACCTGTCCCGTTGCCAGAAGGACTTCATTTATCACCTGAAGGGCTGCCGCACGTCAGTAAAATCTGCTGCGGCCTTTCGGAAAGGGATGAAGGTTCAGAGTCAGACTTGAGCCTGATGTAGCCGGCTAACGGATCCTGTCTGCTTGCCAGATCTTATTCACCGTCTGATAAAGCAAAGGGAGGATGCGGCAGGCAGGGAACGATGTGCTGTAATGAGGCCAGACACGTCAGCACCGCCATGTGAAAACCAGGAGATTCTGGTTATTTATGGGATCCTACTACACCGCATGTAGCATTTTGCCACGTACAGCTTTCGACAAGCGGGAATGTAAAGACAGCAGCAGCCCTTCCAGTAGCTCCAGAGAGCCTAACTCTGATTTAGGAAAATACTACCCAAACTCAGCACAAACCCTGCAAGAGCAAACTCAACCTGGAAACCCCCTCTCCCCTTTTGACCAAGTTCGAATCGGCAGTTTTCCAGACTGGGTCAGGACTTGCATCATCAGGCTAACGTGGTTATCGTCATCTGCTGGGACCTCATAAACCAAAATTCCCAAAGGAGGCTTTAAATCAACATCAAAAGTAATAAGATGGTGCAACAGTGTTACACCATCAAAAATACGTGGATTGCTAGACTAAAAATCAGAGTGCTAAAATACAACTTTACTGAACGTTAAAAGAGGACCGAGAAATCAAAGATTACCAAAAGAATCATATTAGGGTTGGAAGGGATCTTCAAAAGTCACCTAGTCTAACGCCCCTGCAAGGAGAGCGACATCTCCAACCAGATCAGGTTGCTCAGAGCCTCATCCAACCTGGCCTTGAATGCTTCAGGGATGGGAGAAGATAACGGCCAGAAAACGGGACAATAATGACAGTGGATTTCTTGGTGAAGAGATGATTATTATCGTCCCAAATTTTCTTTCCAAAGTTCTAAATTAAAAAAAATTGGAAGTATTAGTACATTTAACAGCTGTAAAAGTAGTAGCTACCCAAGATTACAAATCCTTCATGGCTATTTGTTCAGCCAAGGAGGTAAGCTTTTAATATAACTTGATGTGTAATCTTAGAAAGAAAATGCACCAGGTGCTCCAAACAGTAAGGCTTAACCTACATTTACATCTCTCATTTTAAGCTCTATTATGTTAGCAAGTAAAAAAGTAAACCTATACACACCAATGTTGTTAAATTCATCTCATCGTGGTAAGAACCTGAGAAAGTATCAGTATTGCCAAAGAGCGATCAGGGAGAAAAGACTGAGCCCCCACAAAGTTTTCTCTCAAGGTCTCAAAGTTCAGCTAATGGATTTTGCATCATTTTAATCCTCACACAAAATTCAGCTGGGCTCGCTTTCTACTGCAATCACTTTGATACTGAGGTGAGATGAGGCAGAAATCACAACATAAGCAATGAGTACTGCTAAGTGAAGGTGAAAAGGATGAGGAAACCCTGTATTTTTAAAATAAATCTTCATATATACATTATTTAAGTGGGAAATGGAGATTTGGAAAAGGAGAACAGGAAATACGACTTCTAATCCACTTTCCTCTTAGGCATTTTTCCTACAGCACTCAATAGGAATCACAACTACATAGCTGGACACAGAGGAAGAAATCGTGGATTTCTTAAAATAAAAAAAAAATAAAACAAAGAGATGCTGAAAAACTGAGTTATATGCAAAGCAGTGTCTGGACAGAGATACTCAGCTTTCAGAGATACCCTGGAGCTGTACTTGCGCATGAAGAGAAAACATCTTCAATGAAGATTTCCACGAGACTTCTGTGTTGGATATCAACATAACCAGTAAGGACTGCTCAGCTTCCTAAGCACCACAGAAGCAGAACCATTACCTTTCAGTCTTTCTTCAACAATATTCAGCTTTCCAAAAACGATGGCCTGTACACAGTTCTGAACACCAGGAGTATATACACCTTTAGTGACAGGCAGTATTTAGTATAAAACTTAAACAAATCCATGCTTCAAGTCAGAAAACACCATACCCCTAAGCGTTTCTCATACTTTCAGTGCCAAAAACCTAAATTCTATGTTTAACTTCATCACTATAGTCATGTTTCTTTTCGCCTCTTTCCTGATAAATAACATTTTCTGGTTATCCTCGTAGACCTCCTCAAATCACCCCAAGGCTCCTTAGTCCCAGCAGACCAAACTGATAACACTTCATTTTTTTTCTATAATCTATTGGTAAAAACTTTGAAGAAGACTTCTTTAGAAGCTACAGAAAATCTCATCTTACGAGAACTCCCCATCTGACATTCTTATCGTGGTTATCTGTTTTCCTGACATACCTATATATGCTGATTTTCCACAATAAAAAAAAGTACCATGTAATAGAGCAGTAGAACAAATGCCTTACAGAAGGCAGTCAACGCTAGTAGCTAGATTCATTACTTCATTAAAAGGATGCCAAGTGCACTTGGCATGATCTATATATATTAAAAAAAATAATTCAAAAAACTGCTGCATCTAAAAAGGATTTTGCAAGCGACCGTGTATTTCTATAGGCTTAGCTATGCATAAATATATATATCCACATCAAGCAACACAACATCTGTGTATCAAAATGAATTGTCAGGGATTTCTTCAGGTTGTAAGGATCTGAAAGTGCCAGGTAACTGGATTTTTATTGAGTTAGCTTCCCTCCCTGACACTTGTCTAGTGAGAATAAACACCGTCGATTTAAGTTTTCATACATGAATTCAGAACTTGGTCTCTCACCCTAGTTCAAAATCATTCTTTCAGTAGAAATGCCTAACAGATAGTTTGGATAAAGAACTAAGCTCTCTCAAGACTTAAATGCTTTATTTGTGAACATTTGGTAGATACGTTGATTCCTGAAATAATAATCTGATGCCAGAAATACTTCCCAAAAAAGGCAGTAGAAAATATAATTGTTTCCTGTCAGATTTTTTGTGTTTAACATTTTACAGTGACTACTTGGGAAGATTCAAATCAAGAACTGACATGAAAATATTTTCACGTGTGCCCCCTTAATTTCCAAATTCTGGAATTTTATCCTTTTGAAAGAAAGCATTCTCATTTACTCTTCTTCTATTGTTGTCCATGTGCTGTGCTTTTCCATATCTTTTGTTCAAATTCTACATTTTTGAAAAACTTAAAACTCTCAAGTCCAATTTTAAGACTCCTCTGCCAGTATCAGAGGAACTTCTGAAGTTCAGTGGATATGAACACAGACTAAAATGGAAAGCCTGCTTCAAATGTCTCCTCTCAACTGCGTAACTGCGCTCATTAAATAAAACCTATTTTCTCTGGGAAGAGAATTGGAAAATATTTCCAGTGGCTTAGAGCTTTTTTTCTTTTAAACTCTGTTTCACCAAAGAAAAAAATCTTGCTCATGTGAAAACTACAACGTGTTTACTCACAGGCTGAAATCTAAAAATGTGACTCACCACAGCTGTGCTGCTTTACTCCGACTGGAGGGAAAGTACGAAAAAAGTAACTAAAAAGGGGTTTTCACCCTGAAGTACCTGATGACAGTCTTCAGATCTGAAAGATAATTAACCAC
Organism: Ardeotis arabs; assembly: GCA_011801015.1. NCBI lineage: Eukaryota > Metazoa > Chordata > Aves > Otidiformes > Otididae > Ardeotis > Ardeotis arabs. Next base: position 74,705 of record JAAGAY010136100.1, read on the forward strand.
AGCGACCATACAACACTCTACTATTATATATGTATTATTTTAGAAATAAAGTTAACCTCAAGCTGACACCTTTACACTAAATCACTTTTAGGAGAGAGCTTTAATCAAGCTAACTAGGAAGAATAAAGAATAAGTCAGAAAGGAAAGATAAAGGATTACCGAATTCCAACTTGAGAAATGTGTAATTCAAAAAGACAAGTAACTAAAAAAAACTGCACTGGAGGAAAATAAAGAACACAACCAAGATAATATTTGAGAAACTGCCCAATAAATTTAACTGGATTTCTGTTTTCCTCCAGAGATTGCATTTGAAAAATTACTTTTAAAATTTTTTCTTAATTTACTGAAATTATACATACTTATGGTTAACATGACAAATTCCTTTTCAAAAAAATCTTCTACTTTCTGGGCTATTAGAAATTAATGTGTGGCAGTAAACTCAGGAGAAAATACAGATGAAAAGCAGGAATATTATATTTGTGGACCTGCTAGTATTTTTAAACATGCATACTCTGTCATACACAGAGTGCAAGTAAAACTTGTTTACAAGCGTTAATCTTAATTATTTTGGGATGTACAAAACATTAATTTCTGTGGTTCCAGCTGAGTTACCTTATTCTGGTACACTTCCTTTTTCACTATTAGTGCTTTCTAGTGTGATGCAGTATCATTACCCGTTAGAGATGACTTTTTTTAAGAAAGGGATGTGACAGTGACCCGAGAAGAAGAGATGCAGTCGGGTACGGGCAGCACCTGTAACTCAACCCAGACCCTGATTTTTGGGGTAACATGTAGCTGGCTGAGGGCACGGCTGTGCGAAGGGGTGCAGGCGCAGGACGGCCAGGCTCCCAGCTGAGGGGCAGACCCACCAGCCAGCTCAGCAAAATTATTACTTTTGAAAATCGTCACCTTTCTAACTTCACAAAACCGGTTTCTCGTTTCCAGACCATGATCTTCCTCCAAGAGAGAAACCAGATACAGAGCGGCCTTCACGCGAGCAATTACGCAGACAAGGAATTATTGTAACCATGCTAACTGGAACAGGATTTTTTCGTGCGGAAACACAGGCAGGGCTGGCAGAACAGCTGACGGCAGAAACTGAACGACGACAGAATATAACACCTACTGCCAAACCCCAGCGTGTTAATTCCAAGTCATGAAAATCTCCTCTCAGACAGATCTAGAACACGGCATCTTTTCTGAAGACTTTCTCTACAGTCCTCTGACTGAATCGCGCACCGATGCAAGCAGCGATGCGTGGAATTTGTGCTGACTTACAGAACCCTGCCTGCCCGCCACCAAAGCCGTCGTCGCCCGCTTGCGTTTCAAGCCATGTGCCGACAAAGATGAACATCCAACGTGGAATAGGTGGCCTGCCACCGAGGGTCTGGACCACATCCTAATACTGGTCCAAGCTACTCAACAAACCAAAGACATTTCTTTCAAGTGAGTTGCTCTGTGCACTTCAGCTCTTCCACTTCATCAGTTTATTACTGGTTTTTATTCATCTTCCCCAGCTTGTTCAAACGCAAGGCACAGGGAAATGACTCTAGAGCCAGGCCAGCACCAGATGTGTAACCACTGCTTTCCATACCCGCAGGAGAGCTGCACCTCCTCCCCACCACGAGTACGTTCCCTTGTCTTGCACCACTTCACAATGCAAACATTTTGGCTGGGATAAAGTAACGCAGATAACACCACTCTTCCTCCTTAACCAAATTTGCATGTGAAACCTTCAAGCTTTAGAGAGTTTTTTCAGAGATTTGACATTTCATTTTGAATTGTGGTACACTTGTTTTCAATTTATGACTATTATTAAGAGGAAGGAGCTGCTTCTTCCCCAGGCACGAAAAAATTCTATTACTCTAAAAATGTCATGAAGATATTTGTTAGTTAAAACTGAAAAGGAGAAAAACTAACCAGAAGGAAGAGCACGCAGGCTGCCAAGCGCTTTCGGAGTACCAAGCATACATGTTTACTTAAAACAGTCAGCAAGATTATTAATTTTTCTGGTAATAACTTTTAAGAACGTACCTGGGGATAAAGGAACAAGGTAGACAAGAAAACCCCACCCTTCCACAGAAGTTGCAGGTACAGCAGATATTCTTGTGAGACATGTCCTTGGTATATAATTCCGTGTCTGACAAACCCAGATACAACTCCTTACAAGGTACTTACCTGCTTTTACTGTTTCTAAAGCATGGGAACAGACACACCCTACCCTCCCAAAATATGGGTTTTTTTTTGCATTTTAAAGTAGAAAACATACAGTTCTGGATATAAAAGGAGCAGAGCTTTCTGCATCTAGCTGTCTTTTCTACAGAAGAACAGAATCAAACACAAAATAGAACAGGATAAAATAAGCATCTCAGTAAAACCAACACTAACTCTACTGACATTGGTCTGTCTCATTTTGCAACATATGCTGGTAGACAAATTTCTTCTGCAGGTCTCAAAAGTCAAGAGCCGTACTGGAAATATCTCCTCCTACACACTGCTCAAAAAAAAAAAAAAACCCAAACACCTGGCACAGACAGCTCACTGACGGCAGAGCAATAGCTCCAAGAAGATGAGAACAGCACATGGTGCTTTAGGTGAGCTATTGGGCTATCACATCGCACAGCAGAATGAGAAAGGAGCACCACATCATGAAGAAATAGTCTTCCCGGGAGATATTTCCACTTGACTTCTCCGAGCTGCTATTTATATTTGTTATTTTCTATTTTCCCTCATTTTGCTAAACTGAAATCTACCGTATAAAGCAACGGAATGCTCCTACCAATATTGGGATGCTTCAAGAGGCGACAGATTCTAGCTTCTCTTTCCAGTTTCTGGTGATCTGCAAAAAAAAGGAAAGCAAAACAGTCACTTTTAGTAGGAAGATTAACATAATTCAATGTATTTGCTTCACAGAAGAAAAAAAATAGTTTTTAACAATCACATCAGATGATATATCTCCTTTATTTGTATCTATTAAGATTTTATATTCAAGCTGTAATTTTGAATTAGGTTACTGCATCCAACCACTTCTCTGATGGACGACCACAGGCACTGCTCCATCAGAAAAATCAGGCTGCTGATTTATTGAGGAGAACAGGAAATATCCATACCATGGCCTACAATTACCAAGCAATAAACCACCTTACAACTTTAATCAAAACAAGGACCACCTGAGCCTCTAGCACTGCCTCAAATCCCACCTGTTAACTGCTTTAAGGATACCCTCTCTCTCTGGCTGATTACTCGTTAACCTGCGGATACCCCAAACACGGCGGTCCAGGTTTACCATCCATCTGTCGTTTGATTCTTCCTAACCTTCTGGTAGAGCAGCACCCAGCCCTAATGACACTTCTGGAGATAAAATACTACTTCTTGCATCAAGCTCCATTTTACTTAAGTTGGTTTTTTTTTTTAATGTAGCACACTTTTCTAATATTTGCTGCAAACACCAACATTTATAGTATTTCTGCTGCATTTTGGATAACGTTAAGTAACACGGTACTTGTTTTATTGAATACATACGAGAAAGTGGGAGGGAGTACATAAATTATTTATACTGGAAACACCTCAAGGTCCTCAGCTATGTTAAAATGCCTCGTGTCAGGCAGTTTAACACACACACAGCTAACTTGGGCAACAAAATACATAATTTGGTGATAATAAAAATAGCCAGCTACTGCCTGCTGTAATCCTGTAACTCCAACAGACTTCTAGTGCATTTATCCTCACTTCCTGCGGCGTCATTTCTATGGATGCTAGGGATACTAAGCTTTTGTCAAGAGGCAGAAAAGCAGCACAGATTCAACTTTATAATATTAGCTAAAAATAATTTCTCAAAATTAGAAGAGAAATAAAGGGTAAAATGTTTTAACTGATGAGGCTCTTTTGCTATTATCTTAACTAGCTCCAATTTGATATCCAAGTATATTGTAATAATCAATCCTTCACGGGGACTCAAACTTCAAATGTCACACAAGTCATTTGGGTTGTGCTACCTCTGCAATCCTAATTATTCCCATGACGTTTGAGAACATTCCTAACAACTGTAATGAAACAACTGTCCTTCCAGCCCATAAAACCAGTATTCCACACAGTAAGTTTTGAGTTGAATAACCAGCATTCAGAGAACACAAAAAGTTTAATCTACAAGAGTATTAGACATCAAATACAAAAAAATGAAGAAGTTAATTGTTTCTGTCATGGAGCTTACAGATCTATTACGGTATCTGTTCTCACAATACCAGCAGTGTAATTAGGTTATCTCCCAAAGCCACTAAATCATAGTTCCTCCGATACCAGTTTGACACGGGAATCCATCGGCCAAGAGTCGGAATCGGGTTCAGCAGGTTTGAAACACAAGCGCAGACACCGTTACAGCACCTCAACGCCCATCGGCTTCGGCTGTAACGTCATCGTGGGCTGACCAATCGCTCTTTCAAAGGTTATCCTGCACTTCCTCAGTCTGTATTTACAGGATCAGCCGGCACAGCTAGAAACCTGGAAAGTATCTGAGAGCCTTCTGTGAAGAGCTAAAGACATCGACTCTTCAGGAACAACACAGATGTAATAAAGCACTTCATCTCCAACTTTGAGTAGAAAGTATAAACGCCTGAAGTGTCCTTGCTATACGGTAGCTTCTGAACTGACACCGTAAATGATGAATTTCTCCCGTACACTCAACATTTGTACTGGTTGTTTGACTTTTATCTTACTGCACCTGAGAGCGCGCTGAGCCCACAGAGAGCAGGTGGTACCACCTGGGTAAGGCCATCCAGAGCACCCACCCATACAACGCACGGCAAACGCGATACGGACGTTCCTCCTGCGCCGGAGGACACACAATAAATTAAATAAGATGCTAAAACCAAACACTACCTCAAGGATAGAGCATAAACTAGACGGAGCTCTTTGGTTTAACTGAAACCAACTTATCAAGCCTAGACCTGCAAGATTCAGGCAGCCCTTGGCTCTCGCTGATGTCGCTTAGATTTTAGCATCAACTGCAAAAATAAAAATTAAATAAAGGGTATCTGCACGTGTTCATGTCCTGAAATACTCTGAAACAACAGCCACTGTAACTGAACTTCTTTTATTCAACTACATAAATTCTTCTTGCGTACTGAAGTTCATACTGCTAACTCATGCTTTAGCTGGTATGCTTCTCTGAAAAAAATTCATTGCCCTCATAAACTAGAAAATTCCCAGATTTTCACCCCAAACTTAACTAGTATATTGACTGGTGCCAATCAGGTGGTAACTGGTGTCATGTAAATTCTAACAAGGAGCTCTCTGCATTTACCTCATTCAGTTGCTCGTGTCAGAGCAGTTGTTATCATACCTGTTATAAAAGGAAATGCTAAGGGAACGGGGATGCCTCACACCATGCACACTGTGCCACAAGGCCGAAGAAAAAGCACTAAGTACTCCTTCAGTCCGGGATTTAAGTGGACATCAAGGTCCAGGAGATGACACCTGCACTTCCAAAGAAATAAAGTAACGCTTAGCGTTGCTGGAGAAGCTTCAGAAACCTTCTGAGTAAACCTGCAGTATGCAAGGCTTTGTGGGGAGAACCAAACACAAGTTCAAGCTTGTGGGGTACCCAAGAAGATGACTTCCCTTTCAAGTCCGCATGTTTCTACTACGTGTTCCAGCGAATATTGAGTTCCTTCCTTCCTCCACTCGGCTTATTTACAAGCACATCCAACTGCCAACGCTGTACATAAATATCTACGTCTCCCACCCTGTTTTCAGCCAGGTTTCAGTTACTGGTGATCTGCGGGTGAATGTCAAAGGGCAGCTCAAACTGAAATACTTCCAGCACTCAGCTCCCAAGCATCTCCAGCGTAAGAACGTGTGCTGCTACGATCAGAGTTGGTTAGGAAAGAAGTGTCCTGCCAGGATGAGTCCAGCCAGAGAAATGACCTAGCAGGCAGCAAATTCCCACAAATCCTGAAAAAGTCTGTGATGGCATCTCCATAAGATGTTTATGCTACAACAGTAGCAGAGGAAAAGCTCTAGAATAAAATAAATTCAATAGTAGGTCACTTACTACAAACAAAAAGTTAATTCCTCTAATTTCTGACAGTACATTCACACACTTGCTTCCTTTGTTCTCATTTAATTACCTTTAGTCGACTACAAAAAGGTCTTCTACACTGTCTAGATAAGAAACTGTAAGAAAATTAAATGGAAAGAAGCTCAAAAAGCAGCAAAGCAAATGCAGAAGGAATTCTCTATAAATTCTAGTTTATTTTATGAAAGCGAGTCTCCATTCGTGAACAATCGCATCCATCACAGCAACAGCCAGTTAGCAAGACTGGAAAAAGATCCCTGCCTGTGAAACACCAATACAATCAGGAAGAAGGTAACAAAGAGAATAATACCATTTTATTAATGGAAAAAACCTTGCAGCCAGCTACAAATAATTTTAATGTGACATGTAGCCAAGAAAAAAAAAAATTATCTAATGCATGAAATATTCAGCCTTTGCAATAACTAATGAAATTCTACGAAACCTGAAACAAACAGAATATGGAGGGGTAAAATTTGGGGTACTGTATGGATGTAAAGATTTGAACTAACACTAATTCATACGACGATATTCTAACAGACCAAAATCTCGTATTACAGCTGACGACACCTGCATCAGACTGTCTGTATAGTTTGTATTTGGTAGGCAAATAAAGGAACAAATTGTTTAAGTGGTATCAAAATTCGCTTTCTTAACCAAAACTTACATACATAGCCTATATCTACTTCTTGGATTAAGTCATAATACATTTTGTAATTTGAGAGAGATATAATTAATCTCTTCGGCATAAATCTTTTCTACTGCATTGGCATGATGCTCAATCCAAAGTGCTGATCCTGCACGACCACCCAAATCGAGCTTATCACCATAGCAGAAAGGTCTACTGCTCACCACTGATCAACACGGGTGTCTAAAATTCAATCTTCTCCAAAGCAAATCCTCTACCAATAATCTGTAGTAACTTTTGTGGGTTTTCCTGTTGTTATTTTATTATTAGAGCTTGCAGTCCACGGTGAACAGTGGAGCTGCATCTCCTCAGTGCTAACTTTTACATCTTTAGCCCCGTTCACTGTCTGGACATTTATTTTTTCCCCAGTACTGACTGGATATATCATTATTCAGTGTGAGATGAGGTATGTTTTCTCAAACAGCTCGCTCCATCTTTCTGAGGATGGTTTCTACAAGCTGCCTCCAACTCTGTGCAATACAGCTCAACCCTTTTCAGTTTTTTTCCATGTTTTTCTTCAGACAGTGAAATGAACAGAAAACAAGGAGCACCCAAGTGCCAAGAGGGTCTCCAGATTGCCCCACAGAACACCATAAAGCCCACCCCAGACCACTCTGCCCCTCTTACGTTCTCCCACGGAAATCGGAAAATGACTGCAGAAATTCTGACAATGGAATGTGCTAGGATACAGCTGTACTTTCTTTCTAGTATTAGTATTATTTTGACTAAAAAAAGATTTTCTTTTGCTCACTGTCCTCCACAGAAAAACAAAGCTTCTATTAAAAGGAAACCTTGTGATGCATTAAAGTCTTTCTCTTCTCTTCATGCTTTTTTTTGTTTCTATTGGAATTTAAAACTTTGTCCTTGCAGAACGTAACCTCTGGGCACCTAAAATCTCACCAGAATAAGCTCTGGTCCTGACGGCAACACGGCTTGTCCAAACAGACCTTCCCCCTCACTTCTGAGGAACAAAAAGGACGGGCTGGAATCAATCCGTGGCTGATGTTGCTACAATGCAGTGGCACAGGTGAAGTTAACCGAGCTCTCTCTTGAGAAATAAATGTGCTGCGTGTAGTAAAAATACTTAAAATTGCAATGTTAAGGTTATGATAAACCCTTCCACGTGTGCAGATTCTAGGTAAAAAAAAAAACCACAGAGCTGCAGAATTTTCTGTGGGGAAAAGCAAAAAAAAAAAAAGCATCGAAGAAAGTTTACCTTTCAGTACCACCAGAACGTCAAACGCGATGGCTGGGTGACCTGAAACAGCAGCTATCATCTTTCTACACATTTGTCCCCGGCAGTTACGCAAACCAAATCTTTGTCACTCAGTGAGGGAGATACAAGGTTAACAAAGCAATAATTTCCCCCCACCTCCCTGATTTTCTCAACTTCTCTGACAACCATATAGAGCACAATGAGGTGTTCTAGGTATCATGGAACGTAAATATTTGCGGTTCTGGAGTACGTTGTCTAAGAGGAATAGTGTTGCAACAGTGACTTGCTCTAAGTCTAGGAATGCGGCTTATACACCGTCTAACTGCATCAAAGACATTTTAAAAAAAGTATTAGGGCTCTGGAAACCAGCCAGTTCTATTTCTTGGAACGGATCATTTCTTGAAGCCGTTAGTGGGGACCAACGATATTACTCAGCCTCTGACTGCGCTGCGTCTTACGAAAGATAATTTATAGACCTTTAGCAATTTGCAACCCAGTCATTTTCAGTCTGTAAGATAAAACAAGAATCACATTTATTCATATATCAGTACATCATGCAGCCCTTTGAATATTCCATTACTGAGTTCATGCTACAGAAACGCTCCCAGATAAACCTCTCCTACTGTCTCTGCTCTTCGTAAAGAAGGTAAATGCTAAAGAACACGGTCCTTCAATTCCCAAAAGCACTTTTTAAAAATGAATGCTCTGCTCCTGGGGAAATAGCTGAAAACACAGACTTATTCCTCTCCTCCTAGTATTTATAGCAAACAAAGTGGGACATCCTTATAAAAAACAATTAGAAACAACGAGAGTACTCATCTGAGCCACCTCTCCTAACCTCTCCCGAACGGAGGCACACGTCAGGTGTTCATTGCTCTAAAGACATCTTTTCCACGGATACTCGGGTTCGTAATGGATCAGAGTACACCACAACAATAGCAGAGCCAATTCTTTTATTAGGTCGCTGGTCAAAAGCATCAACAGAGCAGAAATCAGGGCAGAGAGTACGCCTCCAGTGATTTCTGTGGCTGCGTTCACGCGCACGCTTCTATTCGACCAGGCTGCTGACTACCCAGGAGAAGTAAAACATATTAATCCAAGATGCTCTGTAAAATAACGAATAAAAACCACACCTGTTGGTTTTCAAATTCTGCCCCAGGGCATTAAGAAAACCAAAGGCACATTTGTGCTGGGCTCTGAAGGCTGCCAAGAGCAGTTTTGCGTTGGCTGATGTTCCTGTAAGGCTTTCTTCCCCTTCCCACCCACTTTCTACTTTAATATTTGAATTTAATAAAGCAATCCAGAGATGCCGTTCCTACCTACAAAGCACAGGTTACAGAGTCAACGATGGTACAAGTGTCTCCAGACCACGTTATCCGGATTTCTGTGACAACTGTGACCAAAAAAAGTGCAGGATATTCCCCTGTTTCTTCCATTTCTAGCACTGCTGCTGAAATTGAGGAGCGCATCATTTACGTTAGTGAGGTGACATTAATAGCAAAGCGCTGCCCAAGATTTTACTTTTTAACATGATTTGTGTTTAATTATGTTCAAACTGAGCAGATAGAAGAGACCAACAGAATGACTGTAAGAACGCAGACTGGATTTTACTCACACAACTTGGGAACCTTTAAACAGTTCTCAAAAGCACACATTCAGTGGTGCTGAGTTCAAGCTAATAAATCCTATTTTTTCCCCTTTTTATACTTTGATTTGCTGTGGTTTTAAACAGCCAGCTGGCAATTCACTCGCTTCACTCTTCTGTGAGAAGTGACTTAAAAAAGCAAGAAGAGCATTAGTAAAAGTCTGAAAACGCTGCATTGTCCCAGCAAGCCACCCTGGCACAAGTGACAACAACTTTAAACAGCAGTCCCTAGAAAACATCGTCTTGAGTCTTCTCCTCACTACCTCTTTCTGTCCCACATATTTTCCTTTGTGATTCAAACCTGCAGATTCTTACAACCGACCGTCGGCTAAACCTTCTCCAACCCTTCCCCTTTTTGGATCATAATTTGGTTTTGGTTAACAAGGCTACGTGCAAGACCTGAACATATTTAAAAGAGAAGAATAAGGTAGCCCTTACTAGGTGACCCTCTTGAGGTCCCTTAATTGACTTGTCACTTTTTGCATGACGGCTATACACTACACTTTGAAAGCTCCTCTCATTTTATCCTTGCAGCCCTTTGCTCTCCACATTTTCCCCCTCCATCTCTGAACGCACAGACGTCCTTCCATCTTGTACGCTGGGAACTCTTCCGTTACTTCACCGCCCTCCTTTCATTTTTTGTTCTCAATTTTACACCCTCTACCTCTAATTTTTTCTTAATTTCTGCTGATAAATACCTGAATGAATATAGATTTCTCATTTTGTCCTATCTTCTATTTTCTGCTGTTTGTTTAAAGTTCTTTAGGCTTCGCACTCATGATTCATATTTGAGTAATTCAGACATTAAACATTCCAAGTTGTACTCCAGAATACACAAGCCTGCTCCGCTTATTCTCAGCAGGAGTTAAAGCAGAGCACGCACGTAAACAGACCAAAAGCACCAAGATGGCTTCAGCACAAACACGTTTCAGTGAAACAGCAGCTTCCTTTTTTTTCAGATTTTACAGAGGAATATGTAACAACGCCGCAACTGCAGTTTCAGGCTGCTCGCCACCTTTTTGCATTGTACAATTTGACAGGCGTGGAGAATACGGTTAAAGGAGAGCAATCTGAAGAAAACTCTAAAAGTCTCACAGATTGAGCTTCTGAAAGGAATACTGGAATCATTTGTAATCACCAAATGTGCCTGAATCAGTACTTGTGATGCATCTGAGCCAGTGCTTGCGATGAACTGTACAGTTCCACGAAGCGTCTGAAAGGCTCACATCCCCTTGCGCTAATAGGTGTGAAAGCCATACGATGTACTCACCAAAATCACAAATTTGGTTTCCTGATTCAGTCAGAAACGCCCGCGGTAAAAGCGGTGTATTCAGCACCAGTGAGTTGGCGTGTACGGCTAACGGAAACGACAGCTTCAGCCCAGGCGAGGGGATGCTTCAAACCCAGCGACCAGCTCAAGAACTGGTTGCTTTTAAATGGAACTTGATAAATTTATTAGATTTGTACAACACAGACACGTGGTGGCTGTGTTAGATTAACTCCAGAGGTTTTATTTCCCAGTCCTATGTTCCAACGAGTCAAAACGAAGTCGGTTGAGTACTTGCCCCCACGTATCTTCACATACCCTGTTTGTAACACCAACGCTGAAAATGAGTTTTACGTAACTGCTCCTGGATGGATAGCTCTAAACCATAATCAGGGAAATATTTTTTTCAATTTCTTAACTCATTTCCTGCAGAAAGTTGCAGTAAGTTTGCAGGAAGTAACAGCATTTGGAAAAAATCCTTAGGAATTGAAAGTAAGTTCAGAAAAACACATCGTACATAAGAGATGCCTGAATTCTAAGCATCGACTCAGCAGTCTAACAAGCACTAAAGCATCTCCTTGCCCTCAAATACTTCACTGGAGATGGATGCCCTTAAGTACACGCTCAAATGCCCTGCTGAACTCCTGTCCTACAGACCCCACCTTAAAGAGAAACAGTTCAATCCATTAAAGCCATTAAAAACATTGTCAACTCTGGCCAGTTGGACAACTAAAATTTTGAAGGCACCTTCAAGTATGTGAAACACACACCAGGCATACTCATTTTCCCTCCAGATGTTGATAAAACAATATTGTCTGATGGTAAAAAGAAAAAAAAAACACCACAGCCTACTATAAACCCAACAGTCAGCTACAGCAATGTGTACGCTATGGTACAAATGATTTTTTATCCTGAAATAAAGCATGACCTACCGACTGACCCTAGCTATTTTTAATATAAATGAGTAATTACTAGATGTAAGACACCAAGTGAAGATGACTCCCTGGGACACCCACTTCACTTGGATAAATACCAGTAAGTTACTGATTTTGAGGCTGCTGCAAAGAACAACTTCTGAACTCCGTCTTTAAGTTCTTCACTTCAGCAAAGTTTAATTTTAGGAAGCGTATCAATGATCACCACCTTTTGCCTTGATGTCATTTCTTGGTGTTACTTTTAAAAATTTTTTTGAAACAGAGGAAGACCAGTGAGGATGTTCAGTTCACTGCTAGCTTAGGGCTGCTGGAGTATTCTGTGTTTAACAGAAAGGGAAAAAGAGCAGTCAAAGGCAGAAATTCCACTGTGCTGAAAAGGTCAACAACTTTTATTGCCAACATTTCCTGTAGTCACTGTTACTTTAAAACTAAACATTACACATTACTTATTCTACTAGACACTAAAGGCTTCTTTTATGCAAATCCACTTCAAATCATTGACATTTATCTTAATAAAATCTCATGAACTTCAACCCCCTAGGAGGAGACAACTGTAGAACTGGAATCAAGTCCAAAAAGAACAAAAACAATGGTCTGGCAACTATCATGATGACTCAGAGGAAATTTATTAAGCACATGAAAGCCAAAGCCTTTCATAAAAAAAAAAAAAAAAAGAAATGCTAAGAATACATAAGCACATGCCTAGAGAAATATTTCTTTGAAAATAACAGTGGGCTGTACCAGTACTATAGGACTAAAGATACTACTGCATCCATAAAAATATCCTAATGACTCAACCTCAGCATTTACCAAACAGTAGGTCATCACTAAAGTAGGTATTTATTTCTACACAGCTCATAAAAAGCTAAAACAGTAATAATAATAAACTCTAAAAGGAGATCCACATTAAATAGTACTTTGATTACCTTCCTTCCATTACATTTATTTTAAAAGAAGTGGTTTATGACTAGTCCACTATATTAGTTTTTTTCTGCTCTGCCAAGTTGCTAAGTCTTTGCTCAGAAGAGTAACAAATCTCCTCCTCAAATACCACGTGCGTGAAAAGGTTTTACCCATCTAAAGCTTTCTATCACAGCCATCTTTGACACTAGGATTCCGACACCATCACCTCCAAGGTTCTCCAGTACGGTCTTATTCCGAGGGTGGATCATCTTGACGTTATTTTTAGAATGACTTGTAACTCAATTCACTGCGTTTGCAAAAGCAGATCTTTTAAAAAACCATTAGTCTTGCAAACACACACTACTAAAAGATACCCAGAGTCTTTTCTCACCAAAAAATAAATCTCAGAGAATTGTTATTACAGTACCACCACAGTAATTTCAGCCAGCGCTAAGTGGTGAATCCTTCCTTGAAGGTTTGTGGTCAAATTTGTATTAATCCAAAATTTTGTCCCTGAGTTTGAACAGACAGTTTGATTTTCTAACAACGATGCAAACCCACCATCCGACTGACCCATGAAACCACAACAGCCTCTAATGCTTTGGGATAAATGCCCAAATTCTCCAAGTGTTTTGCCTCCTAATTTGTCTTATTTCAGTAAGTAAGTAGCTTGCCTGATTGAACAGCTGCCATCACATCACTCTTTCTACAGACAGGGAATGAAGATGCTCCAGGCAAGTCAGTCTGAGGCTTTTTTTTTTTTTTTAAATTGAGGATAGAATAAACAGCCACAAATAAAAGTAAAAACAAGCATTGCCAAGTATGTAAACTTTCATTAGCTTCTGCGCTCTGCGCCGTATGTTACATCCAGAAGAAAATCAAAGTATATCAGATGAAGCCATGTAGAGCTGCAAGCAGAAGTCCCCTGAGGCAAACCATCCTCCTTAATGGTCAGCGGTTGCAGGAAACCTGCCTGAAGGGATTTAAGCCTTTTTTTCCCACTACCAGAGCAACTGACACCTGGGTGTTTGTGCTTGTAGTGGTAATTCCCGAGCTGCTAGCCTTGTCCCCAGCTTCTGAGCTTCTTGGGAAACACCGTGAAACTGGGTTATGTCTCTGTTGGCAAAACAAACGGTAAGTAAATCATTCTGTGCCTCAGGAAAATAAAAAAGATCCTAAACCGCACGAAGCACGAGAGAGAAACAGAACTGTGAGGAAAAGCTGTGAAAAGGAGAAAAACCCTACTATGGAAAAGAATACCGGATGCATTTCAGTTTCTCACGGTGTCAGGTTCACCCCTGGGACAGCTTCCGCGTTAAAGATACGGGTAAGCCCAACCCAGCCAATAAGCCAGCCAAGATAACGAACGTTTATCCCTTGTTTCGGTAAATAAAGACCCCAGGGAAGACATTCTGGTATTCCAGAGTCCAAATGCTGGCACAGTGACTAATATGAGCTATCTGAAAGGGTAAATCTGAAAAGGTAAAATTGGAATATTTTAAATGGCAGTAATTGCACAGTATTTTATCCATATTGCAACAGACAACAAGAACGTAATCAATATAATTGGGAAACTACTGAATTTGATTAGCCTGATGATTTAGAGAAAAGAAGTACAGAAGAATGTATTTACAGCACCATAATTTGTTCAACATATCCACTTTGTCGCTTTAAGTCAGGAATTTTTTTGCTCTGACTGCAGATGGTACGTTTGAGGCGTTCTCTTGCCAAACCTCGACTGAAAAATCACAGCGCAGGGCTGTGGCAAAAAAAGCAAACACTCACGACCCCCTTCCTCAAAAACGCAACCCAAACTACAGCTAAATAACAACAACAGAATGTAATTCAGAGTCCAAGTGAAGAATTTCAGTTTACTCAGCAGAAAACCTGTCGACTAGATAGAGGTCATTTCCAACAAGAGAAACCGGTGGTTTGTCCAATTCCCGTTCCCTCTAAGTATCGGCGCTGGCACTGTCATTGGTTTTCTCTAGGATCTGCTGCATATCTGAAAAACTTAATTAGTGGAAACACTTTAAATTACAAACGTTACGTACCACTAGTATTAAACAACCAGATTTAACGTGGTTTCCACGGCACAGCTGAATATTCTACTTAGCATATACAGTTTTCTGCTGAATCTACTGCAGAAAAACCCTTTCTCTTCTGAAACCGAAGGGAAGCGGCGGAGGAAAATGACCCAAGCTCCAGTCGTGTTATTTAATTAAAACTGCCACTTCTAATTCAACTGCTGGCAAAGCGCTAGGGAAATAGTGCCACTGCTATACCTGATTTATAAACCAGAAATTCATTACTCATACGCTGTGTTTGCCCACAGCCCTTCCAGCTAATTCCAAAAGCTCCCAGCCAGCATGGGTATTGAACGGCTCCGGGAGACGGAAAGGCTTTGTAGCTCAGCATCGGAAAAGGACCACAGCACCTTCACTTCTTCTGCAACATCCATGAGAACCGACGCCCAAAGCATTGATAATGTACAGAAGCAAATCGCAGCAATTTCTGCTTCTTCTCAATACAGCTCAGCGGTTTCAAAACCAAATCTGCATTTTAGAGCCTCCTACCACCTGTCGCACAGCCGGACGTATCCCAGTTTGAACGGCAGAGAAACCCACGGCAGTATTTTTTCAGCTGCCTATGGCTTTTGAGAGAACCAAGTCTGCAACAGGAAGGTAGCTTATGAAACAAACTCTTCAGAATAATTCACTAACAGTCTCCTTCCCCTCTACTCTGCACTGGTGAGGCCACATCTGGAGTGCTGTGTCCAGCTGTGGGCTCCTCAGTGTAAGAGAGCTAAGGAGCTACCAGCAAGAGTCGTGTGAACGGCCACAAAGATGATGAAGAGACTGGATCACCTCTTCTATGAGGAAAGTGACGCCCACCTACAAGAAGGGTTGGAAGGAGGAACTGGGGAACTACAAGCCTGGATCACCCTGGATGCCATCACATGGCACGCACAGGACAACCACGTGATCACGGTCAGTCAGCATGGGTTCATGAAAGGCAAGTCCTGCTTGACCAACCTTCTACGACCAGGTGACCTGCTTAGCAGAGGAGGAAAAGGCTGTGGATGTTGTCTACTTAGACTTTAGTAAAGCCTTTGACACCATTTTCCACAGCATTCTCCTGGAGAAACTGGTTGCTCATGGTTTGGATGGGCGTACTCTTCACTGGGTAAAAAACTGGCTGGGTGGCCAAGTCCAAAGAGTTGTGGTGAACGGAGTTCAATTCAGTTGGTTGTCAATCACAACTGGTGTTCCCCAGGGCTCAGTGCTGGGGTGAGTTCTGTTTAATATCTTTATCAATGATTTGGACAAGGGGATCAAGTGTTCCCTCAATAAGTTTGCAGATGACACCTACTTGAGGGTAGGAAGGATCTACACAGGGATCTGGATGGGCTGGATTGATGGGCCAAAGCCAGCCGTATGAGGTTCAACAAGACTCAGTGTTGGGTCCTGCACTTGGGTCACAACAACCCCATGCAATGCTACAGCCTTGGGGAAGAGTGGCTGGAAAGCCGCTCGGTGGAAAAGGACCTTGGGGTGTTGGCTGACAGTTGGCTGAACATGAGCCAGCAGTGTGTCAGGTGGCCAAGAAGGCCAATGGCATGGTGTGTGTCAGTCTCTTTTGACACCTAGCAAGTACTAGAACAGGAGAAAATTGTGTCAAGTTCCTCCAGGAGAGGTTTAGATTGGGTATTAGGAAAAAATTCTTCATCAAAAGGGTTACCAAGCACTAGTACAGGCCACGCAAGGAAGTGGGTAAGTCACCATCCCTGTAGCTATTTAAAAGATGTGTAGATGTGGTGCTTAGACACAGGGGTTAGTGGTGGACTTGGCAGTGTTAGGTGAACAGTTGGACTCAATGATCCTAAAGGTCTTTTCCAACCTAAACAAGTCCATGAAAGGCTGAGAGAGCTGGGACTATTTAGGCTAGAGAAACAACAGCTCAGGGATGACTTCTGAGTGTGTAGAAATACCCGAAGTGAAGGGGTAAAGAAGATGGAGCCAGGCTCTTTTCAGCGATGCCCACTGACAGGCAATGGCCAGAAACTGAAACAGAGGAGGTTCCCTTGGAAGATCAGGAAACCTTTTCTCCGTGAGGGTGACCGAGTGCTGGCACGGGTTGTCCAGGGAAGCTGTGGAGTCTCCAGCTGAACATGGCCTTGGGTAATCTGGTCCAAAGGGCCCGGCTTGAGCAGGGGTGTTGGACCAGATGACCTTCAGAGATACCTTCCAACCTCAGCCATTCTGGCAGCCCTCAAGTGTGAGGAAAGCCTAGAAGCTCAATATTCCACACCAGTTGACTGTTAGGAACATTTGGCTTCAGTGTCTTCAAACACAAGTGTTTCAAACGGAGATCACAATCTGTGTTCCTTAAATGAACAGTCGTAGACGTTTTCCAGAGAGGGTTCCAAAGTCTGAATTGACGTTAAACCAAGCTCTTCAATACCCATTTCAAAAGACAACTACCCGTTTAATGCCACCACAGGAACTAATAACAGCACACGCATTCCCAAAGCCCTCTCACCTCCCAGTACATCAGGATTCCACTTGTGAAACTTAGGAGATGTTTCCCATGTTAAGAATGCAAATAATTTTCCTGCTTTGGTAATTTTTATTTTATTAACAACACCCTGACTAGTCTCTCATGAAGTTCCTGCTCCGAGATTTACAAATAAATTGTGACCACTCTACACACCATACTGTTTTCTGATTGCTTAGGCAACTACACACGAAGGCAAGCTATCTGTTGGCCAAAGAGGATGTCCATCATGACAAGAATCTTGCTGCAAGAAGATCAGGATTAGGGTGATAGCAGAAAAACCTTTAACTCCTCAGACTATGGTGTGGACAGATGTTGACTTCTGGCACGTATGGTTGCACCTACTGAATACAACACGCAACAAGATCTACCACAAACACAGCTGACCAGATCTTCCTCTGGAATCTGCCCCTTCTTGCTCATCAGGCAACATAAAGGGGAGAGTGTCTGCAAAAAAGCAAATCTCTCTCCTCCCAGAGATCCACCTGGAGCCTGAGGAGGACCCCATGCCGAGGCAGGTGGACGCCTGAAGGAAGCTGTGGCCCCAGGAGAGGCCTGCGCTGGAGCAGGCTCCTGGCAGGATCTGCAGATCCATGGAGAGAGGAGCCCATGTGGGAGCAGCTTTGTTGGCAGGGCCTGTGACTCCGTGAGACGCAGGCTGGAGCAGTCTGCTCCTGAGAGACTGCAGCCCATGGAAGGGACCCACGCTGGGGCAGTTCGTGAAGAGCTGCAGCCCATGGAAAGGACCCACATTGGAGAAGTTCACCGAGGACTGTCTCCCGTAGGAAGGGCCCCACACTGGACTGACCACAAACCCCATTCCCTGTCCCCCTGCACCACTTATGGGCAGGAGGTTGGGAAAACTGGG
Organism: Ardeotis arabs; assembly: GCA_011801015.1. Taxonomy (NCBI): domain Eukaryota; kingdom Metazoa; phylum Chordata; class Aves; order Otidiformes; family Otididae; genus Ardeotis; species Ardeotis arabs. Next base: position 92,854 of record JAAGAY010136100.1, read on the forward strand.
AGTAAAATTGAGCCTGGGAAGAAGGGAGGAGTGGGGGAAGGTGTTTTAAGATTTGGTTTTACGCTTCATTATCCTGCTCTGATGGGTAATACATTAATTTTCCCCAAGCTGAGTCTGTTCTGCCCATGAGTCTAACTGGTGAGCAATCTCTCCCTGCCCTCACCTTGACCCACGAGCCTTCCCTTAAATTTTCTCTCCCCTGCCCAGCTGAGGAGAGAGAGTGACGGAGCAGCTTCGGTGTGCACCCGGGATCCGGCCAGGGCCAACCCACCACAAGCAGAAAATTTCCTTTTCAAAAGGGAGGTCTCTGTTTCCATCTTTACTCCAAATTTCACACACATTAATGAATATATCAGTGATGAGAAAGTATTATCCTGAGGAAGCATCAGTAAGTTGTGTGGCATCAGTCCAGCCCAGATACTAAAGCAGCTTTCACAGTTCTCAAGTCCTAAACAGCTTCCTCGCACCACCCTTCCCCTTCGGCACAAGGAGGAGGACAAACTCCCTGACGCTACGCAGCGGGACCGCGTGACGGTGCCATGGAAAACATTACTCTGGATTGCCTAACTTTCACATTCTTCAAGTCTGAATCACAAACTGTATCGCTGCTGAAGTGTCTGCAAGGTTACCGCGCATCGTGTATGGAGACCGTTGTCTCCAGCCTTCATCCACCCGGCTCCCACACGTACGACACCGCAAGTCAATCTGTGCTATGCAAGGGAAACACGAAGAGTCCAACTGTGGTCTGGAGGTACGGCACCGAAATCTTGCTTACCGCTGCAAAACACTCTTCAGAAGGCAGATCTCTTTACACTGAGGATTCAGAGGAGCTCTTACTCAGAAAAAAAGCCGATCGGCACCTCAGCAAACACACAAGCTGGACGCCCGCACCCTTCCCTGGCAGGGGGCCAGTCGCTGGAGTCATTATTCTGGGAGAGCTCTCACCCATGGAATGGGTCCACGGCACGCAGATGATGAGTCAGACTTCAAGAACTTGGCTCCTGGCGTTGTTTCCCCCGTCTAATTAAAATTCACTCAAACATCCTACGATCTGGCTTCCACCATAACAATATCAATATCTGTGTTTGCTGCCAAAAAAACCTGTTCTGCTCCACAAACTGGCTCCAGAGGTAGCATGATACTCAAAGAGACACCAAAAAGCATCTATTTTGTTGCCCCTCTCAAGGGACTCAGTTACAGGCAGCCTGAAATCAAGCTGCTGCTGCTTTTTTTTTTTTTTTAAATAAGAAGAAACCAAAGCAGCAGTACTACAGTGTAAGAGAAACACACATGCACCTAGTAAACTCTTTCCATATATTTCAGCCTAGCCTAAAAGATTTATTGAACACGGCATGCCTTCACTTTTTCCTCCCACAGGGTTTGTAAAAATCCTTCTGTTGCCTTTTATTTTTAATTGGCTGTTTTGAAGTCATGTTTAGCTCATTTGTCTTTACTAGTTTTGTTTCTGCTTTAACTCTCTTGAGAATTTCCTTAATTGCTACTTCTCTTTTTCAACTGTAGCCCGAAGATATCAGTGAAGATTTGGCGACCTGTGCAACTCTCAGGCACGGAAAAATAAGATAACATACTACAAGGTAGTTTCTCTCTTGCAAAAAAAGATTCCTCGAGTTGGTCTCTACATAATCTTGTGGATCAGGCTACAAGCAAAACCAGCATCACTGCCACATAAAATTGTCAGATGGCTGCTGAAATGAAGTTACACTTAATTTCTTCAGTATGCACTAACCACTAAGAAAGCAGATTAAAATACTTAAGTGTTATTGTCTTGGCCTTTGAGGAAAAAAATAAAAAATAAAATCCAGTCATCATCATCAGAAATACACAAAAGTAAACACAACATTTCTACTGAGAATAGAAAACTAACCCAATCTTTTTATCTCTAATATAATGAAAGAACAAAAGACTTAAGAGAAAAAACATCTTTAAATCCCAAATGAATAGAAGTTTCTTTTACAAGTGCATGTGCTCATTGAGATGGTCTTGCCTTTAAAAGCAGATTAGTGGTCTGCTATTTGACATTCATGGTCTGTGCTACCAGAGAATTAACTAATAAAACAATGAAAATCCCAATCCATGAACGCTTGCAGCCTAACGTTCAAAGCAGATCAAAATAAAATCCAGAACCACCCCAAAGGCACGGGGATGTTGTGCATACTTGCTATTACTAGCAAGTACTTAATTCCGGAGCATAAACATTTCTCATCATCTGTGATGTCCAAATTATGCTAATTTAATTCTAAATATTAGCCACTGCTGTATTTCCTTCAAGGTTTTGGGCACTGGTGATCCTTGGCTGTTCCCAGTCAAGCTAGCCTTGAGTTTCAGTGCAACACCAGTAAGCTCAGCAGTAAGTCCACCACAAAGCCCTTTATTGTACAATCTGTTTGCAACCAAACCCATCTGCCTTCTGTACCTGTGTGAACAGCCTGATGTCCTACACCAGGAACGAGTCACAATCAGCTTCATTTAGAATTTCTCTAGAAAATAAAAGTTCAGGAAAACATCTCTCTCAAAAGGAGAAAGGTATTTCTTATTGGGATCCCAGTTTCTCAAGACAAAATGTGAAAATATTATCGTGTTATCAGCAATCAGTGAACTAGACAGATAGCAGAGCTCTTAAGTGAAGTGACAGATTTTGCATTTTCCTCTTAATTCTCAAGCCAGAATAGATTTATAAAAAGCAAAGCTCAATTCTATATTCCATTCCTAGGGCTTCCCTTTCCCAGCTCCAGGCTCTGGGCCTCCATCCAATTTGTGCGTTCAGAAATCTCCGTTCTATATTCATAAACAATCCTACACAGAAGTTTAAAAAAAATAAAATCAAAATCACTGCTTTATGAGAAGTGCTGTATCATCAGCTGTGGATGCAGAGGCAGAACAAATGCAGATCTGTCTGAAGAGACAGTGCTTTAAGGTTCATAAGGAAAGCTACAGAAAGACACTAACAGCAGCACTTCAGCACTTGCTTCCTGCTAGCTAAAGGGCTTTTTCAGATTGCAATAATAAAGCAGCATATTTTAGCAAAGGACTCTTCTAGACACTGATTTTATAAAAATCTCGGTTCCACAGTCACTGAAAATACTGGTGACAGGAAAGGAAATAAGATGAAATTAAGGGGTTAAGCACTTCTCCCTACTTTTGACAAAAACTGCTTAACACTTAACTAGTGTATTATGCAAAATATTCTAGTTCTTTATTCCTCCTCTGCTAATAATAAGACAAGCTATTTCCTTTATTATTATTAAAAAAAACAAACAAACAACCACCCCAAAACCAAATCAAACCAGACACCGAAACCAAACCAATCCTTTTCTACAGATAACAGCTATTACCAGCATTTCAGTGATGGGGAAAAACAAGACAGATGGAATATCTGAATATTTCATCTGTAGTCTTCCATTAGGTAGAAAACTGACATAGAAAACAACATTTCAACAACGTAACAGTGCCATGGAACACTTAACCAAAAAGTACTTGAAGCCAGAAGCATGGTATTGTCCTAAGATGTAAATATTTGCAAAATTCCAGGCTGATGGTGTCACTGATTTCCGTAATGACTTTTCCTCAGCTCACGAACAGCAAATTCAGCCTTCAGATCTCCGAAGAGACAAGCTGAGCGACAACCTTTCCACCTTGCTTATTGCTGTTACAATTCAACGCTAACCTGAACTTTTCCCCTCCCCAACTCTCCAGGGTCTGGTAATCCAGACCAGAAAGGAAACCCTGTAACTGTTTCAGGGCTTCAGTACTAGCTACAAAACAAAACCTCAGAAGCAAAACCAGAAGCCATTTTTAAACCAAGAACAAGAAAATTATTCTCAATTATGTGACAGGCAATTATTCTCAACTGAGGCAGAATAAGCTGTTTGCCTATACCATCTTTTCTCACTATAGTGCAATCTCTCTGGGGAAAAAAAAAAAACACCAAAAAAAAAGTTTTCCCCTATAGTCTCATTTATTTATTTATTGAGTATGGAATGCCATGCTCTCAGAAAGTAATGACACAGACATCTAATAATTTGTATTTCATAACAATTAACTACAGTAGAAAAAAAGAAATAAAAGTCAACCTTGAAAATACTCCCCACGTTTAAGTGCATTTTAAAACACAGCGATGCAGGCACGAAGCCGCTAGAGATGTGGATTTCGCAAAGGTGAAGTGACTGAGCAAGGCTGAAGCGCAAACTCGAACGTCAGAAGCAGGCAAAAAAGGCAAAAGCAAAGCACAGACGAGTTAAGAGCACAGAGAATAGGAATAAATCTAAGAAGTGCTTGACAGCAGTGCCAAAGCAGCAACCACTGAATGGCTTCCACTTCACCTACGCACCTCAAGCCAGAGCTGCGGCAGTCTTAAAAAGAGACTTTTCAGGCATTACAGATTCTGCACCCAGTGTGAATCTTGTCATTGTGAAAGCCAAAACACGCCCAAGCGCCCGCAGCGGAAGAGATAACCGCAGTTATCTGGCACCAGGCTGACAACTTCCCACTAAACCCATCCCACAACTTAGGACTCCACTGATAGCAAATTCCCCAAATCCACTTAGTTGGACTAAAAGAACAACGTAACTCTGTTTCGACCATCTGGTACAGCAAGTTTTCCAGCTTTAGCAGAATTGGTTTTCTTGTGGTCCCAGCTGATAGCGCTGGAAAATCCTTCTGGAGTCGGGCTTCAGCGCTACGTGCAAGTACAACCAGGGAACGTGCCTCCTCCCCAGACACTGGGGACTAAAATTAATTATGGATAATAAAATCTAGACTATTTCTTTCAACTTTGACACAGCTTTAGTCAAACAGCTTTTGAGAAGCATTAAGGAAGAAGTGCAGAGAGCTACAAACACAGAACGATGATCGCTCCCTCCTTAAATGCGCAGTATGTAGTGAAATAGCTCCAAATCTTCTGATTTTGGAAAAACCTGCAACAGCTTTTGACTCAATTCACTGGAGAGCATCTAAACCAGAATGAATTTGAAAGGAAAAACCCGGGATTATATAGGTATGTATATAAAAAAAAAAATAAATCAGACTGACACACAAACTTTCCCCCCACCCACAAAGTCTTACATAAAGAAAGGCCTGGCCGTTAAGAATTTAAATCAGCAAGACTTTTCTCTGAAGGAAATTAATAAGAACTCAAACAAAAACTTCAAATAGAAAGAACAATTGCAAAGATAAATTATTTCAGTGACACAAAGTACTAAGACTGCCTATGGCACTAAGTGGCCCTTTAAAAAAACACATTAATTCAAGGGCATTTGCAGCAACCTTGGTGTAAATGCAGTTTGGTAATGCTGTGACATTTCTTTCCTACTTTTTTATTGTTTTGCAATAAAATAAATGCTTTTCCCTAAGCAGGAACTTTTGGTACATACTTAAAATAAAGCTGCACCACTCTTAACATCGAAGTTCCCATGCTGAAACCATCTGATTGCAGTATTCAGGCATGTGTGAATTCTGCAATAAAACACAACATTTCCCCACTCCAGTGATTTTTAAGCCTGAATTCAGAAAGAGGGCTCCTGAAAAGAGCTATTTTACAGCTTCAGGTGTAAGCAGAAAGTGTTTTAAGAAGTTGCCACCCACTACGTGCAGTTTTAGCTACTCATCTTTTAAGCTTAAGAGACACGTTTATTTTTATCCACTTAGCATCTTCGATAGATTACGAAAATCAGCAGCTTGGCTGCGAGGAGCGCATTACTTAAATGTGCAACTGCTTTGTCAAAAAAGCAAAACAAGAATGTGCTAATGAGGCTTGTGTTTCCAGTAGCTGTATACCCACAGGAACACTTTTAATTCGCTAAAAAGCCGAAACAGCAGCACTGAAATACTTCTGGAGGACTTGTAAGCGCTCGCAGCTTGAGGTATCACCAAATGAAATGCAAAGAGAACCAAGGGAAATTGATGGTCACGGCCCTTGCTGCGCATTCTGATACAGAAAATATCTAAGTTTTTGGGGTGCCATGGAGAGAACCAATATCATTTACAGGAAGGGATGCACCAAAATGTGTCTATGATACCTGAGTCTTATGTCAAAAATAACTGAATCTCCATATATTCTTGGGTTGATCATTTCACTCTAGAATTAGGTATTTCGCAAGCGATCTTTGCAACACAACACCCACTACTTTGGAAATCACAAGAGAAATTGAATTAAAAAAATATTACCAACTGCACATAAAAATCTTCCCACAGTTTCAGCATCCTTCCATAGTGCTGTTTTCCATTATCTTAGGTTATACCACCCCTCTTGCTCCCTTTCTCCTGCTCCTTCCACCTTTTTGTACCACAAACTGCTCTTGAAGAGTCTACTCCTGCCCCAAAAAAAAAAGTCTCCAACTAAGTCTCAAGATCTTCATTCACAAAATCTTTTTTTTTTTTTTTTTTTTTTTTTTTTATTACTTGATGTCTACCCATCCAAAAAGTAGAGAAGGAAGGGAATCTGCTCTTTTTCCTTACTGTTTCAGGGGGTTCCCCCATGTTCTTTACCATACTCACTTAACGGTTCCAGAAAAGAACGGTTCAGTGGCAGCTTCCCTCCTCTCCTTCAACATTTTACCTGTCATTTGAAGAGCATCTAGAGTTGAGTTAACGCGGTGGTTAAAAACACGTTATGAAAAGCACTGTACCTCTGCATAAAGCTCATGCTGGTCAAGTGCCTATTTATACATTCCTGAACGCGTCTCTTCACTCTGGCTCACAAATCCTGCAAACACAACTTACAGACTGTCAAACCTGACTATTGCTGGCAAAAATGTGGAATCTCAACACTGAAGAAACAAAGTCACAGATTTATACATCTAAATTTGGATTTTAGGGTCTAACTTCATGCTCAAAATTGAAAGCTCCAATTAATAAATTCAAGATTTTTGTGCCAGAAAAAAAGGCATTCAAACCAATGATTATCTAACTTAAGTATAACCAGGATAGTATTCCACCTGGTAGCATAACAACGCAGATATTATGGCACATTTTATTTTATCGCATTGATCCTACTCCAAGAAGAGCTTTTTAAAATTAATGGAACAAAATTACTCTCACTCCCTTGGGTTCTATATCCACGCAGTCTTTGTAGCAGAATTAACAGTTTTCTGAAAAGCAATCTCATCCCAGAACTAAAAAAAAAGTCAAGTCACAAGCAGCAATAAAACTTCAGCAAACAAAGTTGTGTTTTTATTTATATTTCTGCCTGCAAACAAAACACTCTGTGTAACTGACTCCCTCATCATGTAAGAAATCAGGCCAGTATTTTTACTGCTGATGCACCTGAGAAAACCATGACAAAAAGTTTTCAATATAGTTCCCTGCAGTAAAAACAGGAGTGAAAAGCAGCAGAGAGGTATCATCGCCTCTTGAAACAGCGTTCTGGATTAACATGCCTTATTCCAAACTGACTCATGTAAACCAAATCACTCTCACCAACCCCAAAATGCTCAGAGTGAGTGATAACTCCAAATCTCCCTTTGAACAATCTCATCGGTGAACCACTAAGAAAAGTTATGTTCTTTTTTTTTTTTTGAAAGCTGAAAGGCAAGATAAGCTCCAGACAGACACGTCATTTTAAATGCAACCTCTTCCAAATCCCCGCTTAACAGTATCCCATTTGAAAAATAACCACTCATAGCTGTCTACAAGCATGAAATAACGTTTCTCATCCTGCTGAGCACATGAAGTCAGTCACCAGAGAGGGATCTGAAACACTCCCAGGACAAAGCACTGCACGGCTAGTTGACTCAACCTACCAAGCTCGGTCACGAGCGCTGATCAAATATTACCGCGAAACTCCATCACGTGTCCCTGCCTCGCTCCGCTTGCGCGCCTTGCAGCTGCCTGACCCAGCCGCTCTTCCCTTCCTGAGAATTACCACTCCCAAGGCGTTCAGAGCAAACCTGCACGGGACCATGACTGATACACAACTGCTCACCCAGCCCTGCTGACAAGGAAAGAGTGCAGGACACGTGGGCACGCTCCTGGAGACGGTTTTAGTCTCCTACCACCAGCATCACTGCAGATGTTATGCGTAAAAGCTGCGACTGCCAGCTGTTACATTGGCACGAGATAGTTCTGCCTAACTTTACTGAGCTTCAGGTAACATTACGTGAGATAAAAAAAGAAAAAAAAAAAAAAGAAGCAGAGAATGGAGAAAAAGCACACAAAGACCTAAAGGAGAAAGGATGGCCCACTGAAAGACTGCAGGGAAAACAGCTCCTGCTCCCAGCTTCAAGAAGGAAGAGCAGTTCTGAAGCAAGGCAACAGTTTCTAAGCAGCTCCGTTGGTCCTTCACGGTTGCATCCACAGAGAGAAGGTTTCCCTGCCCTCCTGAGCATCTTCCTTTTACTGCTGTTACCCCTGGCTAGGTAGCACTAGTAAAACCAGCCAGATTTTAGACATTCCTGAAGCCATGTAAAAGTACAGCGAGAGAAACACAATTTCAGGACTCCATCACACAATGTTACCCACAGCTTCTAGTCCAAGGTGCTGAGATCCCTACAGATCCTTGCTGCAGCTGCTGAGCATTCTGAAAAAGTGAATTTAATTACAGAGGAAAAGCATCCATACAGATAGTTAGGGATGTGTTGTTAAGATTTTGAGAAATCAGGCCTAAAATAAAAACCTACTACGTTTCAGATTCTATTTGATCTGAAAACATTTTTTTCTAATAAAAAAGCTAATAACTAAATAAATTTCTAGTTTGCTATGACTGGTGAGGTGATAAGACAGTTGAAAAAAAAAATAAATCATAGTGTCTCTTGGAGATTAATGATCAGCTCTAAGCAATCAAATCCAACCAACAATTATTTATAGACTAATCCAAACACATGACAGCATTCCTCCACCAGGATGTTGAATTACTTCAACATTATGTGCCTGATCCCCTTCAGTAAATGCACAATAAACAAAATTTGTCATGTGATGGTATTGCAAACAGCAATAGTAGTATGCACCTATTACAAATGGTTTAATTTTCACCACCAAGAGGAACTGGGCTTTTTGCCAGAGATCCATTCTCCTCAGCTCACCTTCTCCCAACAACCTTTGAATCCACTCATGAGTGACCCCTAATCCCACCACACCAGATGTCAGAAGACTTGATCTGCTGTCAGCAATGCGTCGTCTTTCAGATGTATAGAATACCTCAGTTGCAAGCTGCCTCAAAATAACAATAATTAAAAAAATTTAACCAGAAACTTCCTGTGTCACACTTTCAGCTAATAAGCATTTTCTCAAAAAATACCACCACCAGCAAATTTCTGATCAGGTGCACCCTGAAGGTCTCAAGCTGAAGTATGAAACAAGCTTATTTAGCACGTAAACTGCTGACAGCACCTTCCGTGCTGTCATTTCAACTAAGACAATACAATCTCTTTTAGTAATTATTAGTTAAGAGAGAGAGGAGTGAAAAAAAAACCCTTCTGGATTGCCTTGGGGATGATATATCTTGAAACTCAAGTAATTCAGCTGCTAAATATTGGAAGTTCATAGCTTCTCTTAAAAAGCCCCCGTCATCTATTCTGATGATCTTCCAAAACAAGCTGTATATTTTAAGCGAGGTGTAAAAAAACGAAGCTATACAGACTCAGAGTTTCACGAATGAAACAAATGAAAAGTGTATATACACGTATGTGTATCTTGTTTCTCCAGCCACACTGGCAGGGATTTCCCCTTCCCATCTTTGATTAATACTCCACTCATTTATGAAGCCACTGCAGAAAAAGGACCTATTTCCTAGGAAGCACCGCGGCCTGGTACAGCACTGAAACCAGTCTCACCAAGGTCTACACGTAAGAGTCTTCAGTTCAACATCAGCTTGCGCTTCAGAGGATGTCACACACAAAAAGGATTTCCTAGATTTCAAAGGAGCGAGAGAGAGATCGGGCAGCTAATTGGCTACCAACCGGTTTATTTGATGCCATACAATATAATGTCATTACCAGAAGACAAATCTTAACTGCTACAAGTTAAACCATTACATTCAAAAAATCACATTTACAGCTGACCTGTACTAAGAACTTCAATCCAAACTCGATTACCTAGGAAATTCCCCTCACAGTAACTTAGTGATGTTCATTTTCATTTAAAAAGTAATATCATCAACACTGAACTGGAACAAAATAGACTTCTTATTCGTTTGTTTATGGTAAAATAAGGTAATCCAACAATAATAAAAAAGCTGTAAGGCCGAAGCAATTAAAATTTGCAGTCAAAGTGTCACGTAGGGTATGCAGCATTATTTCCTGTCACCAAAGTGAAAGAAAAACACTAGTAGAGAAGTTTGGTCAGCTGATGTGACTGATTTAATTACAGATTTCTTTTATACAGAGAGTTAATAAAACAAATTATTCAAATCGCTTTGCTCTGCTGGAAGATGAAAACAAACTACTAAACTGGGGAAGAGGCAGAACCACTACGAGGAGCTGAAAAGATAAATGACTACAGACTAAAAAAGAACTTCTCCGCTAACAAAAGCAAGACAGACCAAAATGTTGTGCAATGTTGGCAACAGACCACGCTGTAGTCAAGGCCCACGGAAAGCAATACGTGAAAACAGGCGATCTGGACCAGAACTAGGCCAACAAGCGTTCAACACACTGAAGTTTTCCAGACAAAAGCTACAAAGAGTCATAAAAAGGTCTCATTTCTCACTGCATAAAGGATAAGGCTGGCCCGACTGCATATTTCCATTCTTTCCCTAAAGCAGCTGCTCTCTGACTCATCCGCATCCATTTTATTCCTCAGAAAAATGGGCAGAAAGTTTTGTTTGACATCTAGGAGTAAAAAAAAAAAAAAAGGATGAGGTGAAATGGGTGAGAGAAAGATTAAAATTTACATTTAAACCAGAGTCTCTCCCCAATCTCTCTTAAAAAATTTTTATTATACTGCCACAAGCATTTATATTACTGGTGAAATATCAGAGAATTTTTTTTAAAAACCCACTTATTTGTTGCTTGGATTAAAATGCAGTAGTTTGTACATGTTTAAAGTGATCAAGTCTGCTAGAAAGGACCTTTGATAATTAGTTTGTCCAAAACTGCTAGTTTTAGAATAGGTTTGGATAAACACCATAAATAGTCCTATCATCCTACTGCTTTATCAACTTCACAGGAAGTAAATAAGGATACAAGTTGCAAGATCCGTAATTCCTAGCTGATAATCCACAGTAGAAAAATAACATTACAGAAAAAAAACAAACAAACCATAAATCTCCCAGAAATGCAAACCAATTAATGACTTTTAAGAAATGATACACCTCAACCGCAGGTCATCTGCTCTGGCTTTGAATCTCATCCAACCTCCTGTTCTTGGTTTATTTAGAACCCTTTTTAAATATACTTTGGCTAACAGCAGAATGAATAATATTCTGATCTGCTTTCAGTTAAGGAATCCTTGATGCAAAAGGAAAGAAACGTTACATCACTTGGTTAATTAAGTAATTACCTATATTGCTCTCCCTCCAGACTAATGACTCCAGGAATAAACTGGTCCCAAGCTAAGTTCTCGCACGGTACAAGGCTGGTCAGCTCACCTGAACTCTTTCTTCTGAACTTCCACTTGCACATACAACTTCACCAAGTCACAGATAACTATTCATTCAATCTTTGCTCACATTCCCATAAATTTAAATTGAATTTTAAGCACTCATTTGTTTTATTTTCTACGTAGCAGTTCATAAATAATAGAGGGAATCAACTACTGCATATAAATTTAACTTATTGTGTAAGCTTTCAGCCACATAGGCTATATAGTTAAGTTTTTACTATTAGAGTTTTTCCTTTATTTAAATAATGTTGAGGTTTTCCATTTATTTGTTAACTCCCATGCAAAAGTCTTGCCCATAATCCACTAAGCCCATTGCATTGATCAGTATTTGCCTTATTTACAGAATTAATACTTCTAATCAATGAAGCCAAATGATCCGTGGTTTGATTAAACAATGCTGATTTACTCTGAAGTACGTACGTAACTAGACATTATTAAACAATTCCTTTTCTTCATCGTTCTCAACCTATCAGGAGACTTCCAAAATCTGAGAAGTTTGGGCACCTTTGGCACTGCATCGGTGTTTCAACATCTGATCTGATGTTTGCTGTACGGAACAGGAGACTGCGACAAGAAATACAAGTTGAGTTTGTGGTCCCGGTGTCAGTGAAACAGCTGTACAAAACCCAAATTAATAGGTTTACACAATGCAACATCATCAAACGAAACAAATGAGTATTTAAAATTCAATTTAATTTAATTATCTAAGTAGTTTATCTGGACAGCACTTTATTCATGTCCCCACTTGACATGTTGATGGCTATTTTAAATACAAACAAGCTCCGAGAACACATGGCAGCTATTGTTTGCTTTGAGGTTGTTAAGCAACTGGAAGCTGATCAGGTTTCTACAGCCAATTCATTGTCCATCCTAACTTAGCAGAAAGCCAGATCGATGGGTCAGACCCTCAAATAGCTTTAGGCTCTGCACATAAGGCTTTGCTTGCTGCTACCAAAGAGAGCTCTGACAACTCTCACGGGGAAAACAAGACAAACCTCCACCTTTTTATGGAGATTTCCCTCTGCATTTGTACTTCAGCTTTTTCAGTGGAGAAGCAGCATGGTCCACCAGGACGATTTAAGTTCTTCTGATGTGGGCATCCATCAACAGATCCAAAGGGAAATAGCAACAGCCTGTCTGAATTCCCAGTGTCGTGCTGCACAAACAGCGGAGCGGAGGACACATACAAGAAATGGCCTCACCCAATACCTTCACGGCGGGGACTGCTCTGTGTTGGGGTGTGTGTGAGTGCCAGCAATGAGCCATGGCTTTAGGAGCCTTATTTTTACTTCGTTAAGCTACAGAGGGAGAAGAGCCACCACTATATATAACACACTGGAATAGCTTCGGAAAGCAAAGCAGGAACTAAGGTTTGTTTTAACAGGAACACATTGTACTGGCTTATCAGTAAACACACACCACTCCACAGAGCCCATCATCACATTTTCTCATGATTTTCATGAAAGATTACACTGAATTAGAGCAACATTTTTTTTTAAAAGAAACACACTAAGACTACTTCGCCCCCCCTCCCCAATTAAGTATCCCACTAAGAAAAAAACTTAAGCTCCACAGAATTAACCAAATTGAGCTTCTGCAAGAAAAAACAGCTTGCCAAGTTATAGAGGGAACACAACCTCATCCTGAATACTTCCGATTCCTTCAGATCCTAGGTAGCTCTTCAGGTAAACTAACATCCTCCAACCCCTTCTAATTTCCAAGCTGTATTTCTGAACCACTGTATCGCTGCATGGGACACAACTCTAACTCTGCCGCTTGGCTAAGTTACCCAATGTCATGAAACACCCTGAAAAAGCTACAAAATTCAGTGTACAGCAGGATACTGAAGCTACAGTCAGGTGCAGCATGTAATAAAGTAACGATAAGTCATTGTTCCATGGTTAAACTGGTGTAAAATTAATAGTTCTCCTCCACCCTTAACTATTTGTTCAGTGAGTCATGTCAGATAATGTCAGTCGTCTCTCACAGAAAATTCTAAGTTCAGCCTTTCACTTCTGAATTACTTCAATAAACACGTGAAATTTAAACACGCTTACCTTGTTCAGACACACATCTTCCATCCTCCTTACCACACTTACATTTTCTTCACTATTAAACTACTTCAAGAACTTTAATTTCCAATTTCCCTCAGCAAAGAGAATTCCAGGCTACAGCCTGACAGTTTGCTTAATGGGCTGGATACTGTACAGACAGCACTTCTATTTCAAGAGACATTTTTCACTGCCCACTCATATCTCCATTTCACATATCTGCAGTTCGGGGTCATGTGTCAATATTTCTGCTTATAGATCAAACTAAACGGTTCAAAAGGTTTAATGGGATGCAGAAGAAGGGATCCTAGACTAAACAAAATAGTCTATTCATCAATAACAATGAGATTTTACTCCTTTACCTCTAATGGTTCTAAAAATTCAAAATAAACTCCTAGGTTTTGGGGCTTAGCAGCCCCAAACCTCCCTTGACAAATGCTTTATCAGTCGCACCAATTTTTGGAAACGATATTTCACAGGCTTTCAAAAACCCTTCTGATATCCAATTAAAGTAGACAGGCATCTTTCTCGCTCCATCTGTGAGACCAGGGGAAGGAGAGAATCTAAATCACAGCAAGGAAGGATGATGTCTTACTGTCATCTTCTATTGAGTGATACACAGAAACGTTTTCATTCCAAGAAGTTGAAGTCCACAGCTGAGGAAAAAAACAAACACTGCACAGCAAAAGAACCTGGAAGGCCTGGCCATGTTTACTGCTACACAGTAGATAAACCCAACAGCCAAAGAAAACAGGGAAGATCCAAAGAAAAACACCAGGAGAAACATCCTGTCAAAAACAACTATTTCAAATCCGGACTCAACTCAAGCATCAACAGGACTGGAACGTCACCCAAGGATGCAGACCAGGTTGAAACATTTGTATGCTCAAAAACCACTCCAGGAGCCGCCAAGAAAGAGACTCTTAAAGAGCGAGTTAACTTTTCATCAGAAAAGCTCTTCTAACCCACGTTTTCTCAGTGTTAAAATTATTTGGCTCTTCAGATGACTCTGGAGATTGGCACGTCAGTAAACAGCCAGGACAGTGAACATCTTGAGAAGCACTTTCATTCAGGCTAGAAGACCTGTTCAGGTAGCTTTGTTCAAAAATCGCATTGTGATCATACTTAAAACCCAACAAAAACCAACCCAGTTCTAAGCAGTAATTATTACTTTTTAAATTATGAACTATCATGACTAACTGGACAACTTTGCCTGGATTCAACCAAGCTTTTGGGGAGCTGGAGGGACTTCTTACTTATTTACTTTTTTAATAATCACATTATCTTGCCATTCAAGCTGAACAGTTGCTAGTACTGAATGTGTGCAGCAGTAGTAGGGAGAGGTGTCTAAAAAAATGTAAAGGTGTAAATTTGATGTATTCAAATTAAGAAAAAAGCTCTCTGGCAGGTAACCTGTAAAAAAAAAGCCTAAAAAGCTAAATCAATCATTCAGCTATAATAAATATAGGGGCAATTTTCAATCATTAGATATCAGAACCACACAGTTCAATACTTCTACTGAAAATTTAACAATATTTGCATTCCTTTTAACATAAATATTGAAGAATGCGTTACTCCCCTGCTGTGCTTACTAAGTTTGTTTCATATTTGGCTGGTGCTTCTTTATGACACATAAACATAACCTGTCTAGGGGTAAGGTGGAAGGAAATCACTCAGCTTTGAGTAAAGCACAGACCAGGCAGAAACACTATTCAGCTCCTTCAAGCTAAGTAAGATTTCCCATTTAATGTCCAGAAGAATATTAATCCAAAAATCCAAACTTCTGGCTTCTCCTACAAGTTTAAAAGGAGTCAAGAACTCATTCTACCTAGAAAGAAAAGAAGAATGTTCCTCTTCAAAAGTACGTTCAGTTCCCTCACGATACGTGAGATCTACAGCGTTTCCCATTCGCTTCCCTCCATGAGCAGTTCAGCAAGATGCTGCTTCACAATTTGGGCAAAAGGTATCAAATCTTCCCAAACGTCCATTTTCCTCTATAGGAATTGAGCAGGTTTTTTGGTTGCGTTTTTGACTTTGTTTTTTTTTTTTTCCCCCCATGCTTCAACAAACGGGAACCCCTGGTCTTCCTCTTTCAAATCAGATGAGCTCAGTCAGCCTTTTTTATTGCACTTGTGGGATTTTTACAACTTCACCGATCTCTTCACCCCTTGACTTGTTCAGATAAAGATTCTATGTCTACTTACTCCAAAATAAGCTTTTCTGCCTTACCCACGCCAAAATTTGTGAAGTTAACACGGTTCTCATCCAGAGATATCTAGCTTCATTTGCAAGTATAAAACACACAGATTTTATTCAAACTCATTCGTCGTTCTTTGAAATTACTCTATTACCCAGTGATATTCCCTCATTGTAAGAGAAAAAACCGAGACCAAGGCTGCTTCTGTAACAGTGAAAAGCTTCATAAAGAAAAAGCATACCAGAAAGCCTAGAAACCTAGTATTAATAGCTTAGCAATTTCTTTAAGACCACCAGTCTATGCACAGAAATAATAGCTGAAGGACTTCCTCTGAAGATTTGTACATCCATGCAGTACCTAATGATAGCTCACAGGCACACTTAAGCATGGAAGGAATGGCAGCCTGAATATTTAACGTGAAAATGACTTAAGCTACATGAGAGAGACTTGTCAACGGAAAGAGAAGTGATAATTTCCGCTTTTCAGTTAAGCGGCCTTTTCCAAAGATTGCTGTTCTAATCTTTTGCACGTGATTTTTACTGTCCATCCAAAAAGCATCATCTGATTTGAAAGCAAAAACATTTTCAAAGGGATTCTTGTGAAGAGATGGTATATAGAAACACATACTAGGTAACCGTAGCAGAAAAACATCCTTTCCACATTACAATCTGCCTCCGAGAAAGAATATGTTCTCGTGAGTAGTTCTGTGCAGCACAAGGACGTTTTCTACCCCTTGAAGGCTGATTCCGTAGTGTCATGGCAAAGCATCGTAAGGCAAGTGAAACAGCTAATATGCTTTCACAGCTTTCCAACATCATAAGTAAAAAACCCACACTCTTGCTCCGTCCTCGCCCCCTCTATTTGCTCTTTTCTCCTGCTGCGTTGTCTGTATGTCCACAAGCCACCTCTGCCTCATGTAGAGCCTAGAAATGTAGGAAGAGGGGTGATAAAAACCTAGCAGGGCCGTTGCCCACGAGAAACATATATTCCGTATAAACATCTCGCAAAATTTAGAGACACCCAATAGCTGAATTTCCTTAGCAGCCAAATAAGCCTGTAAAAGCCTATATAAATATCCATTCCAGCCCTCTAAGAGGGCATATGTTGTTAATGCTGTACCTATAAATATCTTGAGCGAATAGTTTTGAAGGAAAAGGTCTGTACAGGGCAGCTAAGGCGCTTACCAGACAGACATAATCCCTTTCAGGAACACGCAAAGACATTGAGAAAGGTGAACAAGCATTACAAGATCCGTATTTCCTGGAGAACATGTGGCACCTCTGCAGCAGTAGATCTGAAAACCAGGAACCATGGCAAGCGTGGTCAGACTTCCATTAAGAGGAGCTCAATTTGGTAATCTCCTCTGCGTGACACCTTCTTCGCTAGCAGTAATTGCATCATTTACAAATCTCACTGCATCCTCCCAGGCAGACAAGCGGCTCGTTTCTTGAACAAGTATTTTTGCAGCAGTTAAGCTGCACATTGTTCCCTGACTCACATTTGCCAAATCAGAACGAAATTAGGACAAAAAGCAAAACAGCCTTTCACCTTTCGACACCATTATGCTTCCCCTCCAGTAAAAAAAAAATACTTAGTATTTTCAACATCAATTACTCCTTGTTTTTCAGAGGTTTTAGTGCTGATCAAAGCATTTCATCCCCCAAGTCTTAAAATGTTGCATATTACTCCAGGCTGTTTTTAGTCAACTATGGGCATAAAAATTATTCAATTTAAAGAACGTTTTATTATGGCCTATGACAATAAAAATCAAGAAGACAGGTTAATGTAGTATTATATAGACACTGTAAGTAGTTCATTTCTGAAGATAAAAAGACTTTTTAATCACTTGGTTTTGAAACATCTTAGAGTAAAACAGAAGCCTACATGTCCCTTCTGCATGTCGTTAAAACCGAGAGGTGCTAATCCAAAACAAGACATTCTGTACTCCACCTCAGTCCTTTCAAGTTTTTTATGTCTTATTATATAATAGTGTTTACAAGTGAAAATTAGAGGCACTGTCACGTTTATGCCATACCAGCAGGAAGAGAAAACGTGACTCATGGTGTTACTGCAGAAGACCCTTTACATGATCACACCCAAAGCTGCAGAAGCTGCTATAAGCAGGCAGAGTACAAGCAAGGTGCCAAACTTGGGTATTTTGCTTGTTATTCTCTTAAAACACTTAGCAACGGTTTAAAATCTCTCCGTCTGCGTCCCAGTGCTACCTGCAAAGAATTTCCCGCTCTCTATGCCCCAAAAGGAGAGCTAATAAAGAGACCTATGAGTTTAACAGGGAAATGGTTTAATCACACCAGTTCACGGCTTGCACAGATAGTTCACAGGACAGTATACAGAAAGGACAACCAACCTATGTTAACATCCAAGGACAGAAATCTCATTTCTCTTCCTTCTGCTCAACAGCAAACCTGCCACGTGACTTTTTAGTTAAGGGCCACATTCTAATAAGATTTTCAGTACTATTATTAAAAAAAAAATAGTAAAGACGCTCAGTTCTGTCAGTAATTGTGCACTAGCTTTCTTTGCCTCTTCATTTTTGTAGGAAACATAAATAACATCCGTCAAGTCTAAATTACCCTGGTAATTGTTCCATAAGTTAGAGAGATATATAAACATATAAAATGTCACATTTCAAATTAATCAAGCCACCAACTGGAATTATCTGCCAAATCTATCACACACACGAATGACCTGTGCTACTAATACACATTTGTTTGTCTCAGAACTATGCAATCGCTGAGCAAACCAAGATGATCGCTATTCTGGGTTTGAAATGGATTTGAAATTCCAATTTAGCAGAGCACGTAAACACAGACAGAGTTAAGGGAAGTTTAGTCCCACAGATTATTCACAGGCTTCAAGACACAAAATGAACCACCATGCTGAACCAGGATCTACAGCTTCCTAAATAACACAGTTTCACCACCTTACAATTGGATTTTTAACAGTACATAATAGCAAATTTCACTCTTACTAAAAGCACTACCACCAAAGCCTGCAGTAAAATGACAGTGTTTATCTTTTTCTTGAATTAAGCCTTCTTTCCAAGCTACTACTGAGTACCCCATATAATAAAGAACACTTCTATATTAGTAGTGTTCTAGAGGTGGGATGATACTAGCTCTAGTTCTTCACTTCAAAGTTGAAACTCTTCATTGGAAAATCCTATGCAAATCATTAATCAAATAATCTGGCAGAAAATATTTCAAAAATCTAAAACCTAGTGCAGTTCAAGAAGTACAAAGTCCGTAGTAATTCTGTGATCTGGGAATGACTGGCTGGATATAGACTAGATTTTGGTACAGAAGTGTCACTTGGGATTATTACTTTAAATTTTGTCAGTACATGAAATAAATCACATGTTTTGTTTGAAATCTACCAACATGACCTCAACAACAACAACAACAACAAAAACACCACACAAAAAAACCCCCAAAACCCGGAAAACCCACACATGAGTCCTCGATCTAATAGAGCAGCATGACTTACACTACGAAATCAGACACTTGAGATTTACTCAAAGAATGTTCCTGGTAAAAAGTAAGTTTACACTGGCAAAAAACACCCTCCTGGGAAAAGTCAACTGACTTGTAAATAAATAAATACTTGTATTTAAGTGTAAACAAGATCTAAGTGAAACTTTCATTGCAACTACAGAATCGTGGAAGCATATTACAGCATTTCAGGTGCTATTTTAAATCTATCCTTAGGTTAGGGATTAATCAAACGGTTATCTGACAAGACTACTTGTAAAACCGTTCTCACAGTCCACATTAGACACACACAAACCTCCTGTATTCACTGGAGAAAGGGAGAACGAAAAGGGAATTTTGAACAGAGTGACTGAAAATTCTTTCCATAGTCAATTTACCAGAATCAGCTAATATACTCTACTAATCAGAACAGTTTAAGTTATCTTTATTTGGCTGAACACTGCCTGCACGAGTGGCAGCAACGCCATACATAAAATGCTTGTGATATTATACAAATTTCCTATCGGCTGAGTGCTGCCGGGGATAAAACGCTGACAGACTGCGTCCAGCGGTCGCTTGTTGTGTAACGTCCTTCCAAACCTGAAAATCATACAGGTCATTGTTACAAGTTACACACAGGTTTTTAGAAAGGAATGGAAACTGCAATTTGACAGACTGTCACCTGTCAACAATATAGTACAGCTTTCACCCACTTTTTCTGACCAATTTAAACTTTCCTTTGCGTTCAGCCAAAGCTGGGGAAGGGATCACCCTCAGAATCCTATGCTTGGTTTGACACAGGATGCAGTGTTACAAACACATAAACAAAATTACTGATGTCAGTTCAATTATATGTTCATTTTTAAACAACAAAAGACAACTCTGAAATCAGCCCTCTATACCATGAATTTTTATAGTCTTCCCAAGGGCAATTCTCTGGTTCCTGATGTTTAAGGGGAATCACTGGAGAAGTACACACGAGTGAAAAATGTAATATGCTATTTCCTAAAAGAAAGATCAGAAATCAAAAGTTAAAAGGAAGTACTTGATCTTTTACTGTAGTTTCTTTGGCAGAGGGTACAAGAGAGCCATCTGTGTTTCTAATAGCGTTGCCTCCCCATCTGTCCTTGGCACTGAGCAATTGTATAAATCCAACAGTTTGACAAGTTATTCTTTAAAGTTAATTCTGCTGAGACAACGAATCAGGAAAAATGCAGTTCAGAGGAGGAATTACGTATCATTCTGGTTACATCACACACAGCCCACCGCGAGAGTACGACAGAAACGCAGTGCCGAGGGTCGGTCACGACAGCGGGGATAAACGCAGCAAAGAGCTGTCATCACCGGCAACAACCACGCTGCCCCACCCTTTGGCTCCGACAGACCCGGGGGATTACGCTTAAGCTTATAACGCAGAGATCAGATAAAGGAGACATCCTCATGGATTCTTCTCAGATCCCCACCTTGCTGTGCTCCCGAAACCTCAATGTGTTATTCAGTCCTACCCAAAAAAAGATTAAAAAAATTCCAAGCTGCCAAAGATCTACGTTTCAATCAAATGCTATTAGCAGGCAATAAAACCAAAACTAATTATTTAGGCCTTTGCACAGTGAACTATGAAGCTAAGTTTTTCCATCATCTTCAAAAATTGCTCTTCCCCTTTTATAATCAACCTTTGCAAACTTCCAAGTCAATTAAAGGAAGAACATTACAAGTACTCAAACCAACCCAGAGAACTCGATGACAGGTTTGACAACATCGCTCACTCCTGCGCAGCCTTTCATTTTTATATTAGGCAAGAAAGCTTAGTCATTAAGGAAAACTTCAAGAGCATTTGCAATGCTTGTCACTCAACAATCCACCACAGAATATCAATTTATTTAATGTGAGTCAGGCTGAAGTAGTGGCAGATCATTTTATTCAGCTGTTTCATAGAAAGTCTCATGAAAATACCAAGAATCTTCCCACACTAATAAAGTAAAGGTACCACTGTAAATACACAATTAAAAGTTAACTATATTGCAAAGTCTTATTCTGCTTTACATTTTGACGTGAAATCACTCAGGATAAAACCTTAACAGTTTACCAGTGAATACACTATTAACAGCAGACATTTTTTCTTCAGGCATTTTTCTTTAGCTCTTATGCTAGAATGATAAGATAATTGGATGCCAGGATATTTTCTACCTTTCTTCTTGAAAAGGCAAAACTACCAAGAACAAACAAGGTTACATGAACATCACGCTTGCCAGGTAAGATAAGCAGCTTTTTTTCCCCTCCAGATTTTGAACCCTCTAAAATAATCAAACAGTTTTCTCTCTTGGTGAATATTATCCATGGCAATGCTTCCTTTTCTCCAGAATCTCTTCTCTTTCTGGCAGGTAGTCCATACTCACACAAGGTGAACAGAAGAGCCCCTGGTGCACTAAGATCCCAGCTGGCACCTCATGTATTATTTTTACATTATTACAGCGAGGTTAAAACTGAAATTCAGAAAGCTGAACTGAAATTAAAGGAGTGTGGATTTCTGGTAGGAATGGGTAAATGTTACATGAGAGAAAAGCAACCTTCAGAAAACACTACCACATGCTAAGGATAGGTTTGCAATATTGGAGGAGACTTGAGTTCAAAGAGTAAGAGCGTAAAATAAAACCAGAGCAATTATAAGCTCAGAAGCGCATTTGTAGTTTCAAGAAGAGTTCTGGTGTAAAGTGTACAGTTTGCAGCGGTACTAACCCAACATTAAGATACTTAAATGCTGCACACAAAACTATTTTGGTCAAAATGTATGCTAGAATGGAAGTATATCCAAAAGCTAAGCACATTCAATTTAAATAAGCATGTTTTTTAAAAAAGAATTTTCCGACATTTTCACCCCAGGAACTTTTGTTCCATTAACTATTCACATAACACAGAAAAGGAAAACAAGCACACTTCAAGCAAAAGGAACAATATGGAAGAGACAGCTTTTAAAATGATCAATTACCTTGTAACGAGGTTAAAAGGGCCCTATCTCATAGAGATGGGATGTAACGATTTCCATCCTAAATAACCAAACACAAACCCCAAACCTTCCCAAGCATCAGACTTGAGAACAACGGTTCTCAAACCAGGAGCTATTTAATACCTTAACAAAATGGGTGGAATAAGGGTGCAGGAGAAGGCAATATGAATAGCACAGACTCAAACTATCCATGACCTTTATGATCTCACCAGAAGTTGCTAAGGATACAGGTAGGAGACTCAACACCATCAGGTTACAGCGGTTAAGAAAATGATTGCCCACGAGTGGAATTTCCTGCCTGTATGCAATTAAGTCTGCCACAGCTGCAAAATAAAGCACATCAGCTTCAGCATCAGCTACTGAGGTTCTCACACCAAGTGTACACGCACACTTTCTTTAACAGTTCCTTCATATGTTCTTCTCTTCGCAAAAAAAAAACCAAAAAAACCAAGTATGTTAAGAACACAGGGGTAGGGAATCCTTCAAAGACATGAAACACACATCCCAGCATCTAAGTCCAGAAGCAGATTTAGCCTGCAAAACACTCAAAATTCACAAGGATAATTTTATATAGCTATATATCATGATGTCATAAAAATCTTCCAGGTAAAATTAGTAGCAAAATTCCCAAAGGAGCTGACAATCTCTGTTTAATAAGGTAATTGTTGGGGTTTTAACCTCTTATTTTTGAGCCACTTTGAGTAATTCAAACAGGTGTCGTATATGTCATTCTCACTGTGAAAAAACATTTATGTATTAACATTAAAAGAGATTTTTTTTTTTTACTAATTTTTTTTAACATTTTACTAAAAATAAGAGTTTTGTTTGGTGTTTTGGTTTTAAATCTATTCAGCATCAGGTTTTGATTGAGCATTATTAAGATTTATTAAGTAACAAACCCAACATCGAGGGACAAACTTCTACTTTAGAGAGGGAAATCAATCAAACTAGATCCTCACAAGAGCAAGGAAGCTTAATGCTCCATTCATTTACATACACACCTCCCACTTATAGACACTACTCAAATTAAAAAAAAAAAAGAAAAAAGTTACGATGAACAGCATGTGACTTCACGTGAAGCTTTCTGTTTTACTATTAATAAATATTTTTGTTTAAAAACCTGCTTCATGTAGTTTTTAATAAAAATTACTATTTTCTCTGTAGGAAAACAAATGTCACGTGCAAACCCAGGTACTGATCTCATTAATGCTTACATTTTGCAAAATTCTGTATTTTAGTTGTTACATTTACCTCTGTTGCTAACACACAACCCCTGTTGATTTACGTAAAATCACCTCATTTTCAAGATCAAACTGCACAGACTTTATATCATTACAATGAACTTTTCTGTTCCAAAAAGACACTCTCACCGAGTTCAAGATTTTCAAACCTGCCTACCCAGCCCTTATTTCCAGACGCTCCAGATGCACTTGACCATGGAAATGGAACTGGCATCAGGCTACCACATGAAGCTCAGGGAAGCGAGATACCTTACTCACCACGGTCTCTGCCAGTCCCTCTCCCAGGGAAAGCTCCAACGGGCAGCGCCACGGAGCACCAGCACGCTCACCCGAGACAAGAAGCGTCCGAGTCCTCTTACGCAGCCCCTCAGAGCAACATTTTCACAGGTAACTGCTGGAGTTTCCTCACAAAATGCTGTAAAAACAAACCATCCAGGAGAACTACGCACAGCATAATTCACATAACTGGAAGTTCCTAACATTTTCCCTGTTCAGGATGCTTCTGCTGCCCACTATCATAGCAAGGTTTTGGGGAAAAACCCTCAAAACCCATACTGAGCTAATTAGGCATTTTACACACTATACTTTATTGACAGAATCAGTCAAAAACAATTAGCAACATTTTGAAAGGGATTCAGTTTATTTAGTGTGTGAATCAATACAGCTTTTCTTCAAACAAACAATGAACTAAGCTGCTCTAAGTGCATCTGCACAGTTGTTGCCTTCTTCAGCCACTCTGTTGAACAGATGAGCATCTGGTTGCAGAAACAAAAGTCACCACTCAACAGAAACTATTCCTAATTTAGCTTCATTTCACAGAGCTATTTTCATAGCAGTTTCCACTCGACCTTGCACAGAGGTGAGATTAATAGCAGGCTGTAGAAAGATACTATGACAGAAACTGAACAACACGCCCGTGACGGGAAGAATCGGGTTTTGACTTCGGTCTCAAATACACATGATCTTGAGAAACTGTACCAAAGCAAAAAAAAACAAAAAAAACCCCCCAAAAATAATCTACCTACATTTATGCATATCAGTTACCAGTTGTGTACAGCAAGTTCTGTAAAACATTACTCCAAAGATTTTTTCCAGGCAGGGATCAATGCCTGCAAGGCTCCGTTGTTTAAAAATGTAGAAAAAAAGAAAATGAGACTATTGAGAATTAGAAAAAATGCAGATTACCAAACCTTCTTTGAAACTGGTAAAAGGAGTGACAGGAAATGTAGTGATGAAAGGGAAAGCTGAAGTGAAATCACTAAGGAAGTTCCTACAGTATCAGTCTCAGAAACAGATTTAGCCTTTCGTGTGTTTTATCACTAAGGTGAACAAACACAAGAACTGCAAAAGAAGGATACAGAGTAGGAACTGGATGAATCTGAAAACAATATGAGTGGCACAAAACTCAGTAGTAAGAAGCTCAGGCCACTAACTCTCATTCTAAGGCCTAATTAACATTAGGCTGTGGATACTCATGGGCTGCAGAGAAAAAAAGATGAATGCCAAGGGAATCCCTCAATCAGAAGAATGATTACAAACAACCTGTCACATCTGTCAAACGCATCTGTAAATAAACACTGGAATTTACCAGACAGGATCCTCCCATGCAGGCACAGGTGATCGCTAAAGCCACTCATGAGATCTCATCTGATTTTATTTTCTTTTTTCCTAGTCAATTCCAATCTCCCATTCAAAAAAATATACATATACATACAAATAAAAGAGCATATGTAAGGAAGAATGGACATAATAATGGCAAGCCTCTCACAGGAGGAAGCTAAAGGAAGAGGCTGTTAAAAGAAATAATGGAAACAAGATCGTCCTGGATAAATGGTGATCAAAGTCAAGAATTTTCTGAAGGACAACCTAGGCACAGACAACAAACACTGTCCATGAATAAATTTGGGCTGTAAATCAGAAAAATCTTTGAAGAACAGAACAGAGTACGAAATTCTCTCTTCAGTAAAGCAAGAAAAGCTAAGCCCCTCACCTCCCCAGTTAATTTTGAGACGGAGCTTGACAAATGAACGACACTGTTTACTTGTTGAAGGACTCAACTTCACCCTGAAGACACTTCAATTTTATTTCCCCTTGTTCACCTAAGGTCAACCTCAAGTGATAGATGCTCAAATGTTCTCTTATCCTGTAGAAGTCTGACAGTGCTAAGTGTGATTTGAAAGTGGAAGGTATCAGTTTTACCTAGATTGAATCTGTTCCATGAAACAGGAGAACCAGGAATAGACCACTGCACAAAAAAAAAAAAAACCCAAACAAAAAACTAACAACAACAACAAAAAAACAACCAAAAAACCCCACAACAAACCCAAAACCAGAAAAACCTAACCTGACTCTAAATTTGACTTTCACTTTGAGTACTGGTAAATGGCCAATCCCTACCATCCAAAACTATCTAAGCAAGAATATAGTTGGGTTGGGGACAGAGGGGAATCAATTCTATTTAAAGGGGATGGAGGTGAAACAATCCTATTTAAAGGACAAAATAAATGCTTTTTCTAATATTTTGTTCTTTAAGGAGTATGACCTTTGTGGAGATTTAACAACTTCACAAGATTCATACAGTTACAGCAATGTCCTGTGACCAACATAAAACTGCTTCAAAAAAATGTGAATGGAATACTAGACCTCATGATTTTGAGACTTAGAAAATCTCCACCAATTACAGATCTGAAATACATTGAATTCACGAGTCCTTCTTCCCTTACTTCAGGTTTCCTAAAACCACCGAGACACGCTGAGTTTACCACCATTGCATTTGCGTGCAACGCAATGCGTCACCGATCCGGTCCCCAAAACATCTGAACTATTAAGACACATCTTCTAGGAGCGGGGATGGACCACACATACGCAATTCCTACTCTGGGAAAATTAATCTCATTAGTAAATATGTTTTGATTAACATGGCTTGGAAAGCAATTTATTACTCCATTTAGATAGATAAATCATGTTAACCACAAATAAACAAAAATTTAAAGACAGCAATTCTTGCCCTCATTACAAGTAAAATTACTTTAGTTAATAGGTCTTTGAGCATGAAATGTTTTCCTACAGCAAACAAGCTGGCTGGGTACACACAAGCTCTGCTGGATCTTTTCCTGCATCTAACGCATGCACACAGACACACACACAGCGAATCTCTTCTTTCTTCCTTCTTCCTTCCCCCCAAAAACGTAAGAATGAAAGATCATGAAGTGCTACAAGTATAAGAGAAATGTCGCTGGGTTTTGGAAGCTCTTCCATCCAGCACCAGCACACATCATCATATAAATCTTACTCTTCTCCAGCATTAAAAGACTACTGGGAAGCTTTAATTGCATGAGTGAGCAACCAGAAATGTTTTTAATAGGTTAAAACTTACTGTGTATAAGTGATCAGTATCAGCAAGAGCACCACGGAAAGATGCAGAAATTGGACAGAAAAACTATTTTTTTCCCCCTCCTCGCCCTTTTGGGCTGGTGATCTTAAGAAGTCCTAAAAAAAGGTGGTTTTTAATGCCAAGATCAGCAGGGCATTTAGTCCCGTGTACACATACGGGACAACTTCATACCTGTCCACGCTACATAAAGAAAGTAAAGACTAAGCAACCTACCTTACACCTGGGTTTCATTTTTTAATTTTAAAAGCAGTATACACAATATGAAAAGCACCAGGATGAACTTTATATTTTCATAGCTAGCATGTTTCATAAATAACTAAAAAAATGCAGGTTTTGAAGGTTGCATTCTGTCCTGAAATTTAATTGCATCTTGGAAACGCTTAACATTAGTGACATCTTTCTATTAAAAAAGGTGGAAAACAAGCCTTTAAGTGAGTTTTCATAAGCAAAATCCAGCAGCACCTGGAGCTGCCCCAGGGGAAACCAAAGGTCATCAGCCCTACAGCACAAAATCCTCCCCGCAAGGCAGTACCACAGCAACAGAACTCTGTTCATGTCACACGATGTTTTAACTGGATTTAAAATACATCTTCACTTCCTGAAGGATATGAATAAACTCAGCCAAATGAATAAGGTTTCAAGAGAAATCTTCCAATTTGGTGACTGTTTATTCTAATAAGCAACAGCCTGTAAAAACCATTCCTACAAGAAGGCTCCCAAACCAAAATCAGACCTAAGCACTAGCTCTGCAATACAAATAACTTCAAGATCTCCCTCCACTGATTAAATCACAAACTTATCTCTCCAAGAGGTTAAAATTTAAATGAAAGCTTAGGCTTGGCAAATCCCATCAGATTGTCAAATATGGATATTATGTAGGAACCCCATCTGTTCATGCAGCAACACGAATACGCAACGTGACTGCTGCAACACTTGCATTCACATTGCGGAAAATTTACAAGTAAGCAGTTCCTGGCTATAATTACATCAGGAACAAAGTTCTGAAAACACATGTAGTAGATTGCTTGCCATAAATATGAGCTTCGACGCTGTAAGCTGATGTTTCTCTTCCTCTCACCTGCTGAGACGATGAAACTTTACAACAGAGGTGTGTTATGCTTTCCACTTTCACTGAGGTTTGTTCGTCTTCCTCGCTGGGCAAGGTACGCTGCTCATTGCGGCGCAGGGAAAGGAGAGCATGTCAACCGCCGCTTATCTGCCACGTACTGTTGATTGTACAGATCAATTAACAGTTTCACAGGTAAGGAGAGCTGCCAACAGGAGGCCACAGGCTTGGCTGAGCTGTTTGGAAGGGCTGTATACTTGCCTTGAGACTGTAACAACTGGGAACTAACTTAACCATCAGGGTTTGGTACATTCTTCAGCCTACCTTACATCTGTCAAAATTCATGCACGTGCTCACTCAATCCAGCAAACATCCAGTTCATGCCATCCTTTTTTTTTTCCCTCTCTCCTTATAGATTAGATTCTGAAGTCTTCAACTCTGCACATAACAACCTCTGACTAATGATGGGTTTGGGCAAAGTTCTACACCCAGTGGAACGCAAGAACAGCCATCCTTTCCACAGCACTGCCAAGTGTGTTTTGGCAGAGTAAAAAGCGACGCGCAACAAGCAGAATCAACTTCCTACACAGCACATCTAGGACAGGGGGAGAGGCCGTCCAACTGACAACCCACTCGAGTGATTTGGCTGCGACTGAGCAAAAGAAACCACGCGAGAGTCATGAACAACTTCAACAAGCATGCTCTACATTCAAGGTGAACGTGACTGCCAAAACATAAGTTAATTCTGTTTTTTACGGATGCCAGACAGTTCTCTTGGAAAGCATTGCCAGGATGTTAACTCCTTGTAGCAGTGTATAAATTCTCAGTTACTTGTAAGATTTAAAAAAAAAAAAAAAAAAAA